>JAABNX020000121.1:702427-717766 GCA_015163995.2 Mormyrus lacerda | reverse complement strand
CGTCATCAACGCTCAATAACCAGATATTATGCATCTTAAATTATTACAATTAGATTTATTATTATCATTAGAGAGTATAATTCTACTTACCATTAATGGGATACATTTATTATTATTTTTTTTAAATTTGTTTTTATTTTTTTTTACGTGGTCAGCATCGCGAGCCGCATTTGCATTTATGACGGGCCGCATGTTGAGAACCACTGGTTTATACCACTGCGCCTGGGTATGACATGCCCACCCACCAATAACCTAAACATAACTTCAGAATTATTGACTTGATTAGTATAGAAACACGTTCATATTTCTTACACGCTCCTACAATAATTACTTTTCTATGAGGTGTCGCCTGATGTGTGTCCTTGGGGACAATTTGAGCCCAGAGTAGGTGTGCGATACATATGTACATGCATGTAGTTATGAAGTCACCAGACATGTGCTTTTGGGGTCAATTTGACCCCAGGGTAGGTGTGAGGGATAGTAGGATGTACATTTATCCTTCTTTGAGTATAGGTTTTTGGGAGATTTAAAGGGGAAGGATCTTTGTTGGGAATTGACTGTGAAATAATTCTGTCATAAGTGACTCAAGGTGTCCTGAACTTTCCTTGGGCCAGATAATAGGATAATAATATCTGGGGGTCCAGTCAGACCCCTTAGCCACAGTGCTACCTTTCCTTTTGTTTTCTGTTTATTTCTGCATAGGTCTTTAGTTAACTATTCAGTGACGTTTGCTGTAGAATACCTGAATGGAAACCTCCTAAAGACAGCAGAGTTCCATACTGCTGTCATGTTGGCTTGATCCTTGGTCCACATGATTCTGTAGACACATTTTAAGGGTCTATTGGACTGCACTACATTCTCTGTGACGGTGATTATTAGTGCCAGTACTGCAATTCCCTTAGACTTCATACTAATAATTGCCGCTTCCCCTTCTTTCCAAAGTTACACTTTGCACAGCAGCTAATTCCTTTAAATCCACCCTTGATGCATTATGAAGAGGCCAATGTTTCCTGCTTTCATGCTGACATTAAGAAACGGCGAGTTAAAACTGAAGTTGTTATGTAAACCCTGCTTAAGCTGTAAATTAGCTAACCGCTAAGAGAGCTAAGCTAGCTCAGGACCTTGCTGTAATGAATATGGTGCTTTGTTACAGGGAAAAACATATGCCTAAGATATATAATCAGGAGAAACCCCCCAGGAGAGAGCATGTGCAGCTGAATGAAGGGGCTTATTATACCTGCGGGGTCAAAGTCTGTAGATCTGGAGCTTATGCTATTATGATAGATTATAGAATCACTCTATTATGGTAGTCATTCAGGTAATCAGACCCTCGCAATTAGAAGCTACTTGAGGGCCATTAAGAGCACGGCTGACAGTGGAGGCCCTGAAACTGAGGTCTTATGACAGGTCAGCTGTTGGTGACATCACCGCTGCAGGATCATATGTCACAACCTCCGGAGGCCTGACTTCCTTGGCGGTGGCCTGGGCCCGATTGGGGCCCCGCAGGGGGTGCCCCACCTTTTCTTTAACGGGAACATCTGACCCCACTCAGGATGAACCCCCCCCCCCCGAACTGGAGGAGCCATCAGCTGGGGGAGACGTTTTCGGGGGGCGTCTCAGTGACAGGCGGTCAAAGGAGACCCCGTACCCTTTGGTGTGCCGCCGGATCTGTGCCAGGCCTGTGCTGGACAAGAAGGGTCACGCCTGCCGAATTGTTCAGTGCTGAACAGCTTCGTTCAATACGTTAGAAGCCTTTTCCTTGAAAGGGTCTGATCAGCAGAGATATTAGCAGCCTGTATTAGCAGGTCTGTTCAATAGCTTAGTAAAAGGAATCAATACTAAACAAGGAGGGCTTGTTTTCTTCAGTCAGCATAAATTTAGGCTGATCATTTGTAGCAGATTTTTTTTATTCTCTTTTTGGCTGTACCTACATTCCTTTTACCATTTTAATAATCTCTTAAAAATGGAGACATTACTGACTGAAATGTGCCTTTAAGAGGACAGCATGACAGTTTTAATTGACACCAAGGTAAAGCTGAGACATTAGCCTAAAAAAACAATTTAAAACAACATGAAGTTTTAGTATCTCTTCACCTGACAGTAGGTCATACACATTTTGATTATATATGTTTTAAACATCCATCCATTCATCCTCTAATAAAAACACAAAACACTTGTAAGTATTTTGTGACTGGACTAGGGACGAGAGATGAAACTGCCACTGGCAGATTACAGTTTTATGTAAAAAATGAATTTTGTTCATTGTTTCTCACTAAACAGGAACTTTGGTAAGTAGTTTCTGTCTTTATCACTACATTCAGTTATGTCATTTATATTTCATGTGTGCAACACAATACTTTTTATTATCTTTTATTTGGTTTATAATGTTTACATTTTAAAGAATAGCAGTCAAATTATTTTAGAAGTTGGAGTAAATTACCACTTACAATGCAAATTATTCAGCAGCTATCAGAACTTTGAGGATTATATCTATATTGTATTAATATTAATATTGCATTGTATTATATTAATTAAATGTGTAAGAATGAGTGACAGCTGTAACCTGTGCCCTATCCTTCCTGGGATATGCTGGAATCCTATCAGACTCAACATAACGCTGTTCTGGATTAGTCGCTTTGGAAGATGGATGTAATACACCATTACTTAATTATATACAAACAAACAAACAAACATGAATCATCAAACATGAATAATTGAACACGGCGTTTCAGGGCAGAGCAGCCACTAAAGACGTACCTTCTTGTGTTCTTAAGGCTCCATCTACAGGCAGAACCAAGTAATACCTCATGAAATTTTACTTTTAACCCTCATTCAAGATTTAGTAATGGCATCTCTTGTTCAAAATGCGGCCAAAGATCAGATTTAATTAAATCAAAACATTGTTGGAAACTAAGAAAAAACTGTGCGCATGTTAGCCTGCAAAGCCTTACATAATTCACTCTAACGCCTTATTCGGACGGGATTAGTTTTACCTGGGGACAAAAACAATTGAAGCAATAACCGACGAAATCTGCATTTTTAATCCAGTCTTAACAGCTAAAGAATCTATATACGATGGGATGTGCTGGTAGTAAACACACGATTACAACGTTGACTTATTATAATTACTGTTTCTGAATATAATTTGTCCTCCCTATAGGCTATGTCTGCAAGAATTAATTGCACTGTTAGAACCTTTAAATTGTAACTTCTTTGGCTCCTCGAGAATGTTATCTAGACAAGCAAGGTGGCGCAGAGGCATGATCCTGAGGATTTTTCAGGTGACTGAAGTGCGACATACTCTTCACAGTGACTCACGTCCTCGCTGTTCGGGAAGTGTCACCATTATAGCTTTCCCCAGGTATATTGTTGTACATGCTCCAAGCTACAAACACCCTAAAGGTGATACCCAACACTTAGAACTATTTCTGAGGCTTAAGTGTAACTGTGGGTACCGCTGTCAGGAAATGCCTCGTACTTCTGTACTCAATGATTAACAATCCGGTAAAATAGAATGATGTCAACTGCGACGTAGTAATTCACGTTGTAGTGTACTTTTCGTCACTTACCCAAAGGGCACACAAGTCTACACGACAGATTCCAATTTCATAATAAGTGCATTTTTAATCTTAATTTTCAATATGAATGTTAACCATCCACATCCACAAATAACCATCCCTGATCCAGTATTGGTTCATGGGGGCACCCGTCTTAGAAAACTCAAGGAGCACTGCAGGGGACAGCCTGGATGGGATGCCAGTCCACCACAATGCACAAGTTTGCACACACTAAGTTACTCTAGGTGATAGATAAAGGGATTCTTATCATTCAAATAACCGATTTTCTGATGAAAATCCCAGTTCCCGTAGGCAACCAGTTCCAAAATAATTTGTTTTATACCAACCAAAGTACACAACACATTTATATAATGCAACTACAAAAAACTACAATTTAATTGGGTTTTATTTATAAACCTATGTATTTGTCTACTTGATATGAACCGCGTTGTAATTGCCTTTATTTAGGAAAATTTCCGAAAGTCGGACAAGAAAGCCGGATGTTTTATTAACATATATAGCGGAGTGATGTTTTATTGCACCAGGAAGCACAAATCGACTACTTAATAAGATCTCGCTGAACTTTATGGGAAGTGAAGTGCTACACAATCAACAGCGAATACGAAAACATTCGGCGGTGGACTTCTTAGCACAAAAAATGTACCTCTGTGAAACGATGTGAAAAAAGCATTGACAATTGAAATTGTACAGATGAGCATTAAACTCAAAACACAATTATTGTTCAGTGTTTCGTCTACCTCTATAACTGTAACTGACCTTCGTTTTGTCATTTTTCCAGAAATTAGTGATGTTAATAAAGTTTTTTCAACACAATGCTTAAGCGCGAGCACAACACGCATGCGTAGAACACGTACGCCGATCTGCGGGCTTCGTTTGGCTGTGTCTGGAGGTTTAGACCACCGAGGCTGCCAGGGGGGAGCGAGTAGCTAAGCGGCGGAGACGAAGGGGCACCTCAGCGCCGCCTCGAAATGGGGCAACAGTTCCAGTATGATGACAGTGGCAACACGTTCTTCTACTTTCTTACGTCCTTCGTCGGACTTATCGTTATCCCAGCCACCTATTACCTCTGGCCCCGGGATCAGAATGCGGGTAAGGCCCGAGATGAGAGAGCCGTGTGTCTGCGGGGAAGCTAACCAGTATACCGAGCGAAAAGCGGCGCTGACGAACCGGAGGGCCAGAGTTTTTGTGGGCTGAAACTTTGCTGTGCGTATGCTGCTGTTTTGGGATTGTCGCTAAACAATTTAGGAGAATATTCAGCGGAAAATGTAAAGACTGACAGGTGCTTTTTGGGGGGCTAGTGCGTGAGGGCTCCCTGGGATGACATTAGCTGCTAACCCCTATAGTCACCCTCTGTGTACGTCGATGTCTTGATTACTGCTGCATTATCTTCGAAATGTGGAGTGATAAACGTACGGTAAGAGTTTTAAAAGTACCTCCTGCTTAGCTTTCTAGTTGCACGCCACGGGTGTCCTGGCGGCTGAAGTCCTAAAGCCCTCACAGCTTGCAGCATCGTGGCGGGGCAACGTCGGCTGACTGACGCCGGGTCTTACGGAGCAGAAAGCCTTGCGGCTGCACAGCGTGGAGGCTTTCAGTGTTACTGACATACCTGAAGTATCACGCCGCAAAGTATTTGTTCAGCATCCACTAAGTAGCCGGTTAAATCTGATAGGCTGCCTAAAACGTGCCGCCCTTTCGTTTATCCCAGCATTGAGTGAGCTTTTGAAGTTATTGGCGGGCAGTGATGGTTAGAATTAGGCGTTTAAATTGTTTCGCCATGCACGGTGGGTCTCATCATTGGCAGTTAGATGGGAGATTTCAAAACCACGAAAAGGTTGTTAACATGTAACGTTCTGTGAAATGGTTATTTCTCGATTTGTGGTCAAGGTACAAGTGGCTAGTTTCAGGATTCTTGAAGAATCAAAGTGTCAGTTGTAAAAAGTCAAAGTCCCCACTGAAGCCTGTGTTATTAATTAGTATGCGGTAAAGAAGGCTGTGAAAGAATGCAGATTGATATTGCACTTGGCCGCCTGTACAACTGGTGGCTTCCTCGTGAGTCTGGTAACCTTCAGCTTGGGTCCATGTCTTTAATCGGAGCTGGAGATTACAGCGTCCCCATACAAGAGCCATGACCACAAGTGGCCTGAAATCATTTACAACTTCACAAAACACCGGTGATATTTGTTTAGTTAAACTAGAGACTGTGTGATATGAGCCTTTTTTTATGTTGTAGTATATATTGTGTTGTTGCAACTTTTATTATGTTGAGCATGAAATTTTATTCTGGCATGATGGTCATATTTTAGTTCCGGCTTCTGGTCGGAGTCAGTTTACGAGTCGTAAGTTGCAGGGTATTGTGCCGGCTAATGTACTATTGTTTCAGGCCAAGGGTACTGTATTGATTTAATTTGAGTTTAAAATGGGTGGAAATCATCTATGGACATCGATTGGGCTGTAATAAACGGTTGGAATGATCAGAATCTGATTTGCTTGTGGTTATTTCCCCACATCAAAATTCAGATTGTTTCTTGAGGTCCATTTGTTTCGCAAACTATCAAGAATAAAAGGACTAAAATCATATTTTACACTTGGACAATCTTGACCACCTCAGGACATTCTATTCAGGTCTTTGTAAGTAATATTGGGTCTAGTCACCAAAATATAATGTGATTTCTCTGCTTTTTCTAGTTCCAAAAATTAATTGTATACAACTTGGAATATAGAAATGCTTTTTATATTTCTGCAACGTTTTCACTTTGTGACCTGGTTGATGTGCCGCACCATCTTTGCAAGCCGCCAGTGTAAGCTATAAAGAGACCCCTGTTAGTTAAAAATGAAGGACATTGACCTGGGAACTCGATGAATGCGACTGTGTTTGGACCACCTGGTGGGATTTGATGGCACAGTAAAGACTGATGCATTGTATCTCCAGGACGGAATAATTAACCAGTAAGTCAAGCCCGAAAATGGTTTCCAGCTTCTGGTAGTATTTATTTTCCACCTGAAGAAACAAAATAATATATTCTCTCCAGATTCCTTTTAAACAATGAAATGGGCACTGCAGAAAGCTGCAGGCTTTGCGATCTTTCTTGGGTTCAATATGCACCCCAGCAGTGCGGGTAATTTCTGTAAACCATGTTGGATCTGTGAAGCCCCGGTAACTCCCTGTGGAAGTTTCTGGCTTCAAGCATGAAATGTCTTCTGGTGTATTTAACTTAGAAATGTATCTTTTTAAAACACCAGCAGGACCTATTCAGTTTGTTTGGGAAGCGAGTTATTCCTTGAAGATTTTCGTCTTGTAACGGAGCCGTCAAGTACACCTGTACTATATTTGTCCTGACTCCCTGTTTCATGCCTCATGGCCCAGTCTGTGCACCCAGGAATGATGGTTCAAAAGAGTGTGAGCAGCACTCACTGGAGAAGGTAAGCCAATCACAGGCAGGAGAATGTGAACTGTTTATTTCACATGAACCAAATTTAAAAATGCTTAAATCGGTCAGAATACATGCACAATAACTCCACACCCAGGGCAGTGGTGGCTTTGAAACCCCCATCCCTGGGGGTGTGAGGCAGCAGTGCCACGTGCCTAAAGGTAGCCGTATACTTCAAGCGGCATCTGCACAGTACGAAATCGAACAGATTGGAGCAAACGATCTGTCACCCACTTAAGACGCTGCCACCACCTTGTTATGTCGCAGCCTTAGTGGGCACAGGATGTTTTTGATGCAGCTGACCCACATACCAAGGGCAAATAAACACATTGTGGGGAATGCGAGTCATTTTATAAAGGAAGACAATAGCTCTTTAAAATAGAAGTTTCTCTCTCTAACAGCCACTGTTAATTTAATGTTAGTAGTAGCACAAACCGGGAAGATGATAATTTACATGATATTTATGGTTGCACGCTAACAAAATACGCATTCTACGGCAAAATGAGTTACACCATTTACTGTCAACATAAATACGCGCATTAATTTGCACTATTTACTGTTGTATGTGTTGTGTGCGCAATCTGGTCCAAAGCATGCCGGTAACGGCATAATTAGTCCTGCTGACCAACCCCGTGGTGTCACATTTATGTCAACCAATTGTGGACAGCAGGTGGGATTAGAACCAACGAAAGTTCTTCTTGGGGGGGGGGGCTACACAGGTGGTGCACCCAAATGGTGATCATCACAACTCATCCAATGACGTATCGCTAAGACAACATCAATTCCATCATTTTTTTTAAAGAACAATACGGCTGCCTTTATTGCGCTGAGTCAGACTAATATGGTTGACTCCGTACAGTATAATGTCTGGTTATTGTTAATGAGTAACAATGGAGTAGTTTGTGGTGGCAATATGATTGAAGTATTTGTCAGATGAACTGAAATGTTTGTTGGTTCCCTCATACTGTCAGTGACCGCAGGACTGTTGAGGAATGTCAGGCTAATAAGGTTGAGCAGCAGCCCCTAGATCCTCCAAAAAAAAATCTGTCCCTCGATGTACTACTTCCCTCGATGTGCCACCTGCTCCTGGTATTTACCTGAGAACTAGTGTGGCTCATCAGAAGCCAGGTAGGATAGAAAACTTGCGGGATACTTACTGGATAGTAGCCCTCCAGGACTGGAGTTAGCGACCCCTGGTTTAAACCTTCATTCTGTACAGTAGTGTACATTCAGCCCTCATTTTCCCTTGCAGTTTTATTTTTTTTGCATTTTGTTTTGAACTTTGAGCCTGAATATATCATGCCGTATCTATGTTGTTTTGACGCCTGTCAAGTGGATTGGTGATGGAGGTGAAATGATTACTGTATGGGAAGTACGCTGACAACAAAAAACCGTTTTATTGTCGTCAAGTCTTGCTTGGCTTGGATTGGTGTCAAACTGCATGTGTATCAGAGCAGAACTGACAGCAATAGTTTTATGCATGTTTTTCCAACACGGTGGATTCTGACCCAGGTTCTTATCAGAGGGATGCTTCATTCCGGATTTTTTTGGGCGCTTTCTGATAAATGTTTCCAAGTTACTCCTGGGGGATTTAAGCAGCACTCTGTCTGTCTGTCTGAGCAGCTGAGCATCTCTCCCTGATTCTTGAGGGCTGCTATTTGTGGAATGGGTTTGGTGAACTGTAACTCAGCATGCATGAGGCATCTGTGTAGATTTTTTTTAATTTTTTATTTTTTTTGTCTTGCTCTGCATTTCGACAGCTCCAACAGTGCTGCTTCGTCGTTGCCGTAGAGACCAGGCGTGGATTCACACGCGTTAATGGCCGAACATGCGCTGCACAGCTGCCTGCACAACCATTCTCGGTTGGCACAGGGTGCCGATGGGACGAGTTATAGCATTTTGAGGGAATGTTTTGCAGCACCGAGGGGGTGATTTGAAGTTTCTGAATCACATTGAGTGGAGTTATGATGCAGTCAATGACTGCTGGAAGCCAATAGTTGCCAATTTCAAAAAATCCTTTTTTAATTTTTTTTTTTTTATTTTTTTTTTTAGCACGCTGTTACTTGCTCAGGTCAACATGAGTAAAGGTTGGGTAGAAATGGGTGGCATCATGTTCACTCAGCTAATACAGATTTGTATTTTTATTTCATAAGAACCCTGGCATAAGTATTTGCTGAGGTTTGAAAGCGTGGCATTTTAGTTTGTAAATCAGCAAATGGCGAGTCAGCAAATTATTCAGAACTGGGGGGCTTTGGATTCATTTTCTGTGAGTGCCAGAAGAGAAGCTTTTTTAAACATTCTGGCTAAGAAACTGGTTGACCGTTTGGTAATCGGGCGGGGTCGTTCTTTGCTTATGAGAATACTCTTGCCGGTGACATGGTGGCTCCCTGTAAACTGGAGTCCTAGCGATTTCCGAATGGTGCTTTTCCCAAGCGAGCAGTACCTAAGCAGGCCAGAGCTTCTCTTCTGGCTGCCTTCCATGCAAGCCCCGCGGTCAAATCTGGTAGGCCGCAGGTCGGTGGTCGCCCAACACGGGAGATGTGAAACTTTGGTGGCCAGCGGCAGCTTTCCTGCGCCTGGCCCCGAGGCGTCCCAGAGAAGCCACGGCCCTTGCGAACAGCAGCACTCATTTTCCATCTTCCGTTCCATCTCTCCAGAGCAACTGCGTTTGAAGTCCCTGAGGAGGGTGCATGGAAGATGCCTCTGGTATCGCTTGCGGTTGATAAAATCGCAACAGAGCATCATTCCCCTGTTAAAGTAAGTCTCTCGTTTTTCATGTTAAATATGTGATGTTATTTTCCTTATTGTGGAGTGTTTTCGAGGAGGGCGGGGGGCAGCAGGTACTGTAATGGTTAATACTTCCCTGCTTGATCTGACGCAACTTAAAGGAAAAAAAATACAATAGGTTGCAATGTTTAAGCTTTGCAGGGTGTGGATTGGGAACAATTCAATTTGGTCTGCTGTCTCTGCATGCAGCGGTGGGGCTTGGTCCCCTGTTGGCCTCCAAGGCTTGGTCCCCTGTTGGCCAGAAATATTCATTACACTAGTAGGGTAGGAGGCCCCAAAGTAACTCTTTGAGTAGGCTCCGAGAAACGACAAACCTGCCCCGGTATGCATGTAGGACTGTTTCCCATCTCACAGCTTGTCTCCTGGCTTCTCTCATTCCTGTTCATCTCAGTCCTCCATGTGTCGTCTTCTTGCCTGTTCATGACTTATTTGCTTATAAGATTTTGGCTATTCAGAAAATATGCATCGCTGGAGTGAGCAGGTTACTGTTCACTTTGCTCACCTATGTGGCACCAAGCCTTCGCCGTTTGTATTTGGTGTTTGTGTAACTGAAGGTGCACTTTTGACGGCTGTTTATCAGCACAGCACCTGCTGTCCTTAAGTTGCATGAATTTTTGGGAGGTGTTTGGTCTGAAATGTGAAAGGACAGAACCTCCATTTTGTTGTAAATCCATTTAGGCTTTTAATGAATACATGAAGGCACTTTTTGGGAAATCAATAATTTCTCCTCCTTGCCCCAGCACGCAAGAAGGTGAGCTGGTTGCCATGGCAATGTTTTCTACGCAGTATGGCTTTTCAGTTTGCGGACTGCCGTTCTTAAAACGACATGTTAAGGAAACAGACTTCAGTCTTTAGCAGGCTGCTTGTTTGCTCCTTTGTTTGGCTAACCACCAGTTTTTGGTGGATTATTTCAGCTGTCAGCCTTAGCTCAGTCCTTGCCTCTCTTGACACGTGCCACTGAGGTCCAACTAGCTTTAGAGCGCTCGAGGTGTTGCCCTCCATCCCTCCCAGGTGACCACTTAAGCACTCAACTCTAAGTATCTTTCTAATTAAACCGGAGCCTTCTGAGGCTCGTTGAAGACTAGCTGCAAGCTTGCATGTGCCTCAGTTGCCGAGTCCAGACTGGATTCCTGTTTAAGGCGATGGGTATGTCTTCAGGAAGACAATAAGGAACAGTCCTGTGTCAATCAATGAAAGTTCATTAGACTGGGGGGAGGATTGAGTTTTAAAATTTGAAATGTTTCTTGTTACATGGTCCAACTCTGAGCTTTCATCCTTGTCTTCAATGTCTTATCCTTGTGCTTCAAAATCAATTGATTTTTTTTTCTCTCTCACAGAAAAGCTGCCTTGCTTTTTGGATGGGCAGTGTTTCTCTTCCTTGCCTACAAGGTTTCAAAACTAGACAGGGAATACCAAGAATACAATCCATATGAGGTCCTCAATCTAGATCCGGTAAGCTTCTGCACAGCCGAGCCGAGCCGCACGGCCTTCGTGTTTATGTTGAGGACGGCGTGCAGCTGAGCAGCAGGCTTCCTTTTGTTTTCGGGGTCGATGCTATTGTGACATTGATAATTAAAATGATTTATGAATAATGAATGTATGACGGACAGCGTTCTTGTCCTCCTGCTTGTTTGTAGGGTGCGTCCATGACGGAGATCAAGAAGCAGTACCGTCTGCTGTCTCTGAAGTACCACCCCGACAAAGGAGGGGATGAGGCCACGTTCATGAAGATTTCCAAGGCCTACTCGGCGTAAGAGGGCTTTGGGCAGCCACATCTCACTACGTTGGAGCTTGTAATGGGTTCTCGTTCTTACTGAATGGCATGCTCTTGTGTGTTTGCAGATTAACTGATGAGGAATCCCGCCGAAATTGGGAAACTTATGGCAACCCAGATGGCCCAAGAGGTAGGATGAAATTAGCTGTCGTTTGATGGGTAGTCAATGTAATTGTGGATGCTTCGCAGTGTTTTATTGCTCTCTTAGCTTTGTATCCTTCTCCTTTAATTTACTCCTTTTCTTTAATAGGGTCATGTGGTGTTCTAGTGGCTAACCAACACCTGTAAAAGCACTCCTCTGATTGGGCCTGTGCTTGGATGCAGAATAATAACATGGAGGGATTCCGTTTAAGGACAATCAGCAAAATTCATATTCAGAATTAATGTTGATGGCATTAAACATACGGCAGCACAGTGGTGCAGTGGTTAACTTTTAACACTTTTAAGTCTTTGTAACATAAAGGTTGCCCATCGCAGTGATCTCCCGCCTATCGCGTAAGATACGTTCCAGACCCGTCAGCGATAGGTGAAAATCCACGCTATAAAAATACCATATAAATAAACATTTATTTATACCTTAAAATACCTCTCCCGCACGCTTTAAACACAAGTAAACTTATGTGTTTTCAAAGTGTCTTTTAATATGATATGTGGATGTAGGGCTAAGGATATGAGTAACAATAATAATAAAAAGCATGGCTCAGCGACCCACTATTACAATGTGTAATGTATATGTGTATATACACATTTCTCTCTCTCTGCATACGTAATGGAATATGTAACAATAAAAATATTTAAATCTCAGTATAGGTTCACAAAAAGTTTACTCGCAACAATCGTGCCACAAGCAAGGTACGCGATATAGCGGGGGTGTGATAGCTGAACCGCGATATAGCGGGGGATCACTGTATACAGACAAGTACCGCAGAAAATTCAAGGCTAATATGTTTCACTTCTCAAATGAAAGATGTGCTTGATATTATGACCTGTGACTATGATTTACCATAACATAAATCTTAATTGGTTGCCGGAGTTGTCATCTTGATGCACAATATTTTTTCAGTAATGTCTAAATTCATATTTAAACGTGTAGTTCACTGGTTTAATACACTTTGTTGTTCTCTCGGGAGATTGAAATTGAAGTCCGTTTATACCAGCTGGTTATAATTTATGGCAGTAACATCTGCCAAATCCCTAAATGCTCCTAAATACTGAGTCTTAAGCAACATCGGTACAAAATGAGCTTAAATCGTTGATAATTTGAACACATGTAATCCTTTAGCACTGCTATGATAAAGCAGTAAATGAGGAACGACAGTGTTTTTGTGAATCATGGTTAAAAATTAATATAGGATTCGTAACCATGACCACCGTTTTGACTGGAACGAAACTGAGTCTGCAGACATGGTGTGTGTGTGTGTGTGTGTGTCTGTCGTCATGCAGCCACAAGCTTTGGCATCGCGCTGCCCGCTTGGATCGTGGACCAGAAAAACTCCATGCTGGTATGTTCCTCGTGTGCCATTGAAGAGGATGCTAACTTTTTGGGCTGCGTACCCTTGCTGGGCACTGGCAGGATAACTGTGACTGATAAGTACATGGGGACCCAGCTGCTACCTACACTCCTAAATAGAAATGATGTTTTTAATTCTGTGCTTTAAGTTTGGAGTGCTAAAACACTGCGGTGACCTGCAGGGGGGCTCATCGTTGTGCTGGGTCCAGTGTTCTTTGCGTATGCATTTTGGAGGTGACTGCAGCAAGCCCCGAGTCATGCAAATGAGCCTCCGCTGCTCTTTTTTTGTGCGTTTTCCCCAGGTGCTGCTTGTCTACGGCTTGGCCTTCATGGTCATCCTACCTGTTGTGGTGGTACGTTACCTTTCACCTCTGCTTCCTATATGGAAAGTCTGTTCGCAGTTAAAGTGACATTTTAACTGCCGGTTTAAAACTTCCGAGGTGGTTTAATGTCGGGCTTGTGAATTTGTACCCGTGGCCGTGATGACCTCCCTCCTTTTGTTTTAATCTGATCTTCAGGGAACTTGGTGGTATCGATCCATACGGTACAGCGGCGATCAGATCCTCATCAACACCACTCAGCTCTTCATGCATTTTATGTACAAAACTCCCAATATGAACATGAAGAGTATGTATCCTCTGCCTCCCTAAGGTCTTGTTTAAGGAAGACTGCATCGCTGTAATTGGTGTCTCAGGTCAAGTGATATATTTAGTCACATGGGCCTCCTCCTCCTCCTCATCTTAGGACTGACAATGGTGTTGACGGCCGCTTTTGAGTTCGACCCACGCAGCAACAAGGAGGCCACGATCAGACCCACAGACAACATAGAAGTGCCACAGGTATGGAGAGTATGTCTTCGGGAATCCCGTGTTATTTTGTCCCATGGCCTTGCTCGCCTTTCATCACTACCCACTCGTCCTCAAAGCTGATCCGTGAGCTGGGCAACATCAACGTGAAGAAGAAGGAGCCGCCATTCTGCTACCCGTACAGCCTGAAGGCCCGTGTGCTGCTGCTGTCTCACCTGGCCCGTATGGAGGTTTCGGAGGACATCGAGGAAGGCGAGTCTTGTACCTCCGCTCAAGTCTTTGTTTTTATCGTGATTGAAGGTGTTGTTCTGAGGGCTCCCTGGATGTTTGACCGACTCTGCTTCCTTTTCGTCGAAGCAGATCGACGATTTGTGGTGAGAAAGAGCCCAGCGCTGCTCCAGGAGATGGTGAACGTGGGCTGCCAACTCACCATGATGGCTAACAGCCGTGGAGGTGAGCCCCGCCCACCCCGCTGCCTCCATGTCCCCAGAGCCCCGCCCACCCCACCCCACCATCTCTGTGGCCCTCAAACATCTCACTTAGAATTATGGACAACTGGATCATCACCTGTGATACTTAAGCTCAGGTCGTTCGATGTGTTCTGGCATTACAGTTACCTGCTGTGTTCTAGGTCTTGGTCAGGCCAGAAAGGAAAGGGGCTCACAATGCAGTAGTACAGGCAGCAGGCTTATTTTATAGATGGTAGAGCACAGGAGGGGGGGTGCCTTCAGGAACAGCCCAGGCCAAGATAACTACACCTCACTCTATAACTATGTACACTGTTTACGAGATTCCCTGGTGGTGTTAATCTGTTCTGACTGTCCAAGTCTTTAATTCTGCACCATTTACAAATGCGGTTTTGTTGGACTTCCTAGTTACCCAGTTAATGTACTCTATCCTTTAGTGACTATGGGGAAAGACCTCATCATAATCTTCTGATTTTCTAGAACAGGGTTCCCTAATTCCAGTCCTGCAGGGCCAGAATCCAGTACAGTTGGCTGATTTTTCTGTCTAAACACACCTCCTAAACCTGGTAGTTAGCTGACAAAGATGTGTTTGCGCCGGGACATCTGCTAACTGTGATGGATTCTGGTCCCTTAGGGCTGGAACTGGGGAACCCTGAAGAGTCAACCTTGAATGCTCTGATCTTAAGTCAGAGAGATTGTGTGTGTGTGTAACGTTTTTCAGTAGCGGTGAGGTCATCTTCTATTGCAGTTGCCAGAAAAATATGTGAACCCTTGGAATTATACGGATTTCTGCACAAATTGGTCATAAAATGTGATCTGATCTTCCTCCAAGTCACAACAATAGACAACCAATCTGCTTAAACTAATACCAACAAATAATTATATGTTTTCTGTTTTTATTGAACACACCATGTAAGCATTCACAGTGCAGGTGGAAAAAGTTTGTGAACCCCTAGGCTAATAACATCTCCAAGAGCTAATTGGAGTCA
>JAABNX020000121.1:685689-702327 GCA_015163995.2 Mormyrus lacerda | reverse complement strand
TCAATGAGATGAGATTGAAGATGTTAGTTAAAGCTGCCCTGCTTTATAAAAAACACACACCAGTTTTTGAGTTTGCTTTTTTCAAGAAGCATTGCCTGATGTGAATGATGCCTCGCACAAAAGAGCTCACAGAAAACCTACGATTAAGAATTGCTGACTTGCATAAAGCTGGAAAGGGTTATAAAAGTCCTCCAAAAGCCTTGATGCTCATCAGTCCATGGTAAGACAAATTGGAGCCCTCTTGGAAAATGGAGAAAGTTCAGCACTGTCGCTACTCTCCCTAGGAGTGGCTGTCCTGTAAAGATGACTGCAAGAACGCAGAATGCTCAACGAGGTGAAGAAGAATCCTAGAGTGTCAGCTAAAGACTTAGAAAAATCTCTGACACATGCTGACATCCCTGTTGGAGAATCTACAATATGTAAAACACTAAACAAGAATGGAGTTCATGGGAGGACACCACGGGGGAAGCCTCTGCTGTCCAAAAAAACATTGCTGCATGTTTGAAGTTTGCAAAGGAGCACCTTGATGTTCCACAGCACTACTGGCAAAATATTTTGTGGACAGATGAAACCAAGGTTGAGTTGTTTGGAAGACCAACACAACATTATGTGTGGAGAAAGAGGCACAGCACCAACATCTAAACCTCATCCCAACCGTGAAGTATGGTGCAGGGGGCATCATGGTTTGGGACTGCTTTGCTGTGTTAGGGCCTGGACAGATTCCTATAATCTAAGGAAAACTGAATTCCCAAGTTTATCAAGGACTTTTGCAGGAGAACTTAAGGCCATCTGTCCACCAACTGAAGCTCAATAAAACACCGCAACCCAAAGGCCAAGGCCATAGAAGTGAATCAACAATAGAATGGCTTCAACAGAAGAAAACACACCTTCTGGAGTGGCCCAGTCAAGAGTCCTGACCTCAGCCCGATTGAGATGCTGTGGCATGACCTCAAGAAAGCGATTCGCGGAATGGTTGTGCAGGTCTGATCTGCAACTACAGGAAACGTTTGGTTGAGGTTTTGGTTGAGGGTCAACCATTTAACTCCTAGGGTTCACATACTTTTTCGACCTGCACTGTGAATTTTTACATGGTGTGTTCAATAAAAACATGAAAACATAATTATTTGTTGGTATTAGTTTAAGCAGACTGTGTTTGTCTATTGTTTATGACCAATTTGTGCAAAAATCCATATAATTCCAAAGGGTTTATATACTAGTAACTGTAATAGAAAATGAACTTGCCACTACTAAAAAATGTTACACACACACACACACACACACACACAATCTCTCTGATTTAAGATCCGAGCATTCAAGGTTCACTCTTCAGGGTTCCCCAGTTCCAGCCCTGAGGGACCACAATCCATCATAGTTAGCAGATGTCCCTGGTCATTTTTCTTGCAACTGTATCTGGTTCAGTACTTGCACTACTTCAGTACTTGACTATTTCTGACCCGACCTGCCCGCCCCCACCCAGGGTTCCACGCTCCTCGACTGATATCCATAGAGAACTGCATGAAGCTGAGCCAGATGGTGGTTCAGGGCCTCCAGGAGACCAAGTCACCTCTGCTGCAGCTCCCGCACTTTGAGGAGGAGCATCTCCGCTACTGCATCTCCAAGAAGGTAAATTGGGCTCGCTGCACCTTCGAGTCGAGTCTTCCCGGGCCGTTTTTTCCTGGCCCAATGCCGTAACCGCGCTCCCCCATCGCCCAGTATAAGGTGAGGAGCATCCAAGACCTGGTGAGCCTGAAGGACTCGGATCGCAGGAACATGCTTCGCTTCCTGGGCGAGGAGAAATACGATGAGGTCATGGGCGTGCTGAGCAGCTTCCCGCACATCACTATGGATACCAAGCTGCAAGGTAGACCTTATGCGCTGGAGTTTGTGTCTTTATGGCAATGTTTCCGATCTGGGCCTCGAGGACCCACAGACGGTCCATGTTTTTGTTCCCTGCCGCATTCATTCAAACCCTTTTACACGATGAACCCAAATCAGAGTAGATGTTTGGAGACTATCTCAAAACAATTTTTTCTTCCCCCAGTGCTTGATGACGAAGACAGCAATAATATCACAGCTGGGTCCATAGTAACAGTCACTGTAACACTGACCAGGAAAAGAATGGCGGTAAGCTGGTGTAATGTGAACTGACCCTGCAAATCTAACGCACGTGCAGCGATTTGATATTACTGGTTAGCCTGCAGTCGACCTCAACACGCTGTTGCCCAGCAAGTGCCTTACAGCTTGTGGGTCTCTATACATGCAGCTGCAGATACGCCCACTAGAGGGCGATAGCTCTTTGCAAAACCATGCTTTGAAGGTCAAAGCACTTAGCCTCCTGGTCATGTTTTTAGGCCGATAAGAGAATGTGTGGAAGTGTTGTGCATACTTCCAGCACTTCCCAGTTTTAAAGCAGAACTATGATTCACAAGTCTTTTCCAGACAGATCAGGTGATTAACTGAAGTCAATTTTAGATCCATTACCAAGACGGCAACCATAGCTGCATTTAACAATTATTTGTTGCAAGATGTTAGAATGCTGTATTGTTTATAAAGCCTTCCATGATTAGTTCTGTCTATATATGACAACGCCCTTGTGTCCACACACTGTTTGTTTATGCTAATCCAAATTAATTTACAGCGTCTAGCTACAGTGTTTGCCCATATGCGTATGCGCAGCTTGTTTGTGCTAGTGCAGGGCGGCTTTTCACTTTCAGCTTGCGCTAACTAGCTCTATTAAGGTGTGACGTCTTGTGAAAGCAGCCCGCCATGCTCGTTTATAGTTCAGCATCCTTCGCACCTGCAGCTGTCTGCACACACGACAGGCTCCTGCCATTCGTAGCCCTTAAGTACTTCTCTCCAGCTGAAGGCTAATGAGTGTTCAGACTCCTGCTCTATATTTTCCCTTTCCGGCGGCAAAAGGAGGTGTTTGAGAAGGAGCAAGACCCACAATGCACTGGGGAGGAGCCGCCTGCCGAGGAAGTGGTAAGGCGATATCGCGTTATTGTTGTCACCCTCAGACCCTGCAGGTTATATTTTAACTCTTCTGGCCACTTTGGTCCAGGTGACGCATTCGTTTGCTGTTTTTGTTTACTGTTCGTTTACTGATTTAATCTGAATATATCCCAAACATCTGAAAGGGATTCCCTTGCTCCTGTCTCGCCTGGTGTCCTTAAAGCAGGGCGATGCCAGCAAGTCCAAGACTAAGGTTTGGCAGAACAAGAATAAAGGGCCCAAGAAGACAGCCAAGTCCAAGAAGAAGAAGCTGATAAAGAAGAAGCCCGTCGTCCAGCAGGCCAAGGCCGAGAAGCAGAAGCAGGCCAATGGGAATGTCGCCGGAAATGTAAGCAGAACTATTTAGTCGCTTATTGCGGTGTGTGGCCTAGTGTGAACTCTCGTTACGTTTTATAATTGCTTCTTTGACATTGTTTATTAAAGTTATTATGAGCTCTCTGCTTTTAGCAGGCAGTGAGTAATACTGCTTTGCACCACGTGTTGAGTATCTTGTCCCCGCCCCTTAGGAGGCCACGCCCACGCTGAAAGAGGACGACGATAACGCCTCTGATAGAGGCAGTGAGTCGGACGAAGCCGAAGCCAACAGGGACAGTCCCAGCGAGCGGGACGAGGAGAGCGACAAGCAGAGTGACACAGAGGTGGATGAGATGGCTGCCGATGATGAAGAGGTGAGAGCGGGTCGCGGCGGGGCCCTGGCGAGGGGTGGACCCGCCTGGCAGTCCTCACACAGAGCACACCTCTCACTGATGGCCATATCTCCGCAGGAATGGAAAGCTTTGCAGCAAAGCATCCAGCGCAGAGACCGGGCTCTCCTGGAAACCAAGTCCAAAATCACGCATCCTGTGTACAGCCTGTACTTCCCTGAGGTGGGGTGGCATACAGCCTGAGCGGGGAGGGGGATGTGTCACATGGGGAGTGTTAATACTGTGATGGTGCCCCCCCACCGCTTGCAGGAGAAGCAGGAGTGGTGGTGGCTGTACATCGCGGACAGGAAGGACCAGACGCTGGTGTCCATGCCCTATCATGTCTGCACACTCAAAGACAGTGAGGAGGTGAGTCCCCTTCATCTCATTGGTCAGAAGGTGGAGGGCGGAGACCATTTGCAGTCATCAGCATGTCCACACAGCTCTTAATTTTAAAGTCGAAAGCTGGTGTGGGGAATCTGATCCATGGAGGGCCTGATGTGGGTTTTTGTGATGACCTCTTGATCAGCCAATAATAAAGTAGTGGCTCTCAACTCCAGTCCTGAGGACCCAGGACTGGCTGAGAGATCATCCCAAGACCCTGCACCCACACATCAGCTCTCCATGGAACAGGTGCCCCACCCCTGTTTTAAAGTGCATCCGCCCTTTAATTTCTCCGTCAGAACAGAAGCATGTTGCCTGTATGTTGTCAGGACACGTGTCTATAGGAGGAAGCCTGCATACCTGGTGATTCTGCCATCTCCCCATCTGAATTTAGTGTGTCTCTAGTAGACAGGGGAGAAGAGGCGAGACGGCTCTTTCCTCTTCTGTGGCACCCTTCCATAATTAGTTGCTAGGCAACCCCCGAGTCGCTGCGTAAAACTCTTAAAGGGGCGGCTCGCCTTCGGCGCAGATTTGTTTTGATTGCCGCTCCAGCCTCGACCCGCGATTGGCAGCCCGTGCGGACACACGCCGGCACCCTGACGCCACGCCTCCCCTCGGCTTTCATCCACAGCGGCGCTTCAGCAGATAAACAGTTTAAATTGTCCACAGCCGTCACTGTTAAAAGGGGGGAATGCACAGCTAGAGGAGTAGTGTCTCGAGGGTAAATTGCGGTTGCAGCTAATTGGCAATAAACCAGTAGCAGTAATCTGTTGTTTTGAATGTGGATGCGCACTGACATGCTGCTCTAATTGAATCTGTAACGGCCACAGTTCTGGAGACAGCAATGCAATCGCTGGCTTTTCTTTTGTATTGTTGAGTCCCCACATTTTCTCTCTCGGATAAGGCAGTCTGTCTGTCTAACGGTCTGGGGGAGCAGCACCCAGAGGGGTTTTGAAGCTGTGCTCAACAGTCCTGAGCTCCAGTGGCTAATTAGCTTAAGCTTGCTTTATGTGGGTCAGTGGCAAAATTGCTGGTTTATGATGTTTAAGAAGTGATGTGTAGCCTTTCTCCCCCCCCCCATTGATTGATTGGGGTTTTTGTATTTATGTAGCTCTGCTGTTTTACCATATTGGGTAAATATGTGTTTGGTGGCTTGGAATGTTAGTATAGTACAGCAGTGATTATTAATTTGCTAAATCTGCAATAATGCAGTAGGTTAACCTGCATGTTGACTGTTGCTTTTTTTTTTATATACAGGTGGAATTGAAATTCCCAGCCCCATCGAAAACTGGAAACTATCAGTATTCTGTAATTCTGCGATCAGATTCCTACCTGGGCTTGGATCAGATAAAGCCGTTGAAGGCAAGTAGTTGAATTCATGTAAACCGTTTGCTGGTAAATGGTGCGGTCTGCAATGTACTGGTTTGGTCACATGATCTTCTGTCGCCATGGTGATGCAGCTGGAGGTCCTAGAGGCAAAACAGGTACTGGACAACCACCCACAGTGGGACATCCCGGAGACGGAGGAGGAAGAGGAGGACCAGGAGGACAGCGATGGCATCGAGGAGAGCGAGGATGACGAGGAGGACAACGACTAGCTTCCAGCAGCATGGATTCACACTTCACCACCACCACCACCCCCTGGCAGCCACTGAGGAGAAACCGACCGGTTCTCAGAGGTCCAGACTGACCTCTCCCACCTAATCTGTTTTTTTTTTTTATTATCATTATAAAATAAAAAAAGAAGTGAAACGTTTTAAAATCCAGGCCACAGTTGGTCTGAAAGTCTTGCATATTAGTTTTGTCAGGAGCTTTAGGGTGCGACACTATTGCAGAATCCCCCCCCCCCCCTTATCTCTGAGACACGGTGGGGTGAACGTGTGACTTGTGGGTCTTCTGTGTGAGCAATAAAGAGCCCCCCTCCATCTCAACACAAAAAAAACCTGGAAACTAATGCCCAAGACTCATGTGACACTATTTAAGTTATAGCTTTTTGTGTGGGGTAAGTCCGTTAATCCTGGGGGGGGTAAATAGCTAATCACCAAAAAGACACCCGAGTAAAATGAGCCCTGTCTGAACTATAGGGTGCACTGGATGTTGACCTTCTTTTTTTTCTGCTGTCAGCTCCTCTGTTGCGTTTGCAGTCCTTGGGTCGGGTGGACTGTAATTTGAAGCTGACTCCCTCAGCCTTGTGAAGTCTTAGTCCAGCAAGGCTGTGTTCGGTGAAGATTTACAGACAACAACTGATTGCTCATATATTTGATGTATCGTATCCCCAGTTACTGGCCCTAGTGAAACATTGAAATTAAATATACCATCATTCCTGTTGGTGGATTTGACTTTGGGTTCTGGGTCAAGCCAACATGGTCCTCAACCAGGTCCAACGGTATAGCAATTCAAAGGGGTGATTGAGTTTGCGGTTTCATAAGTAGTATTTGTATGATTTCCTCAAATAAATTGGGAATTTTTATGTTTAAAAGTTTTTTTGAGTAATTGTGCTGAAGCGGTGTTATCAGCTGCCTAGCTGTCGCCACACTGTGTTTTTGAGAGGTGTGTGTTTGTGTACTGCTACATTCCTATTGGCCCTTTTCAGCTGAAGCGCCTTATAAAATTACAGACTCACAAAATGACACTGATGTAATCTCTTCTCATATATGTTTTTTTTTCTTTATCCTCCTTAAAACTTGAATTATTTGGTCTCAAGTAAATTTCTGGTGATCGTTGCCCACGTGGTAGACATATTCTGTACCCCCAAAAATGCAGAGAGGAATTCTCTGCCAAACCTCATTGAAAGATGTGAAACTCAAGATGGTTAGAGGTATGGAGAAGGCCCCAGGAGAATGAAGTATAGTGGTAGGCGTACAGTATGCTGGGGAGCTTTTGCAGTAGATTGAAGTCACCCCGCCCCCATATGCAGCTTCATAGGCAAGGCTTCTCCAATAATGTAGACACCAGCCACCCCCCCCCCACCTTGGCTTCTTGGAACATTCTTCAGATCCAAGCAGCCTATGGTAATGGAGGTGGTCTGACAAGGGTTACATTTCCACCCAATGAGAGCGAAAAAGAGATTGGGCGTGTTTGTCAACAGCTTCCAGCTGCCCCATCTGACTGATGGAAATTTGCTATTCAAAGTGATTGGATGTTGTTGAAAAAAAACGTATACCTAGTTGTGTGCTGTTTATAATGTTTTTAAAACAAACTGTACATTGTTTCCCTATAGATCAAGCTGACCATGTATGTATTTTCTATTTAGAAAATACTAAACTTTTGTAGTGATAATAAGGGTAGTTCTTTTTATTTAGACTAAAATTGTGCTTTTGGATGAAAAGGGTTGTAAAAAGGCTGCATGTTCTATTCAGCAAGAACCAAACTGTACATCAAATTTGAAACAGGACCCACATGTAGAATATTGTACTCAAGTATTATTGATCTACGGAAGTGTAGCCTTAGTTGACACGCTGTTTAAACCGCAGTACATTCAATATATCATCTATATAAATACAATCTTTAAATCCTCACTGGCCAAATAGAAAAAAAATCAAATACCCAATATTAGTATTTGCAACATTTGTTTACAAGAAGCTGTCATTGTAAATTGAAAATATATTATTTGTATTTAAATCATTTCAAATAAAATAATACCTTTTAAATTTGATTTTTTTAAAAAATTATTTCCCAAAGGGTCTCTAACCGGTAGGAAACAACATGAAAGATTACCGGAGAATACAAAAGAATAAATCTTTTTGGCATTGTTTCTTATGCTTTTGGTTAATTTTGGAAGGTTCTTAAAATTCCTTATTCTGTAAGGCTTTTTCACATGTGGTACTCACCCAGTGGTGTACCCGTCGTCCGGTATTTCAGTCGTGAATTCTCCTACATCTGGTTACTACGCAATTGTTCACCAATATTTTAGATCGTTCATTTCGCTTTTTCATTGTCGTAAATACATGTACTTTTATTTGACACGCGGTTGGAAGATGTTTGTTCTTATATTTTATGTATATATATGAAATTCAAATTTTGTGCGTTACACACGAACTGCACGCGGATATGTTAAGGATTCGTGATAACATATAGGCCTAAAATGTTAGATGGGGAGTATGTGGTAAACAAATAGCTTTACTTAAACAGGTTTAGTTTTTCATTATAAAACCAGAGCTCATTTTTGCCATTTATGTAGGCAACGATGGCCCCTGTCCGGGGGAAAATCCCGCTAAAGACCACCTGAACTTCATGACATACTGCTGCCATTGTATCGTCAACACCAATTTCCCTTTTAATTTCTAGAAACCTTACTAACGTAATCCAATTAGTTCATTATTGTTTTAATCTCGGTAGGTTACTGTGCATCATAATAACGCTCTTTCAATAAATTTGTCCCTAATGAACCTGCTCGGAAATTGCGGACGAAGAAACTTAATAGACCGTGAAAATGTTCAAGGGTACACTGCATATATTTACTCTGAGATCAACTGCTCATTAAAGCCACGATTTCTGCATTTTTGCACACATCACTCTCCCGTTTCTTCGAGCCTGTGTCTAAAATATTTTTTATATTTTAATAATGATACCGTGTACTGCTTTAAATATACCTTTTTTTAAGGTGACCAGTGCCAAAAAGGACTGAACTGGGCCTAAAGAGGTTCAAGGGCTTTAAAAAATGTACTTGGAATGCCGTGTAATGTCTGACCGGTCATATTTCGGAAAGGAATTGTATTTTGGAGATGTGATAACCTAATTAAGCCTTATTAATTATATATTTTGGTATGGATACATTTGTATAATCGTCTTCCATACGAAACGTAAGACAAATAATTGCATATGGTTTAATTTTCCAGTCTTACTGTTATCATCTTTATGTGTAATGCTACTATATGTCTCAGATTAATCTCTTGTACTGAATGAAACCTGTTGTGTACACGTTGCATAATCAAAAACAGATTTTTTAAATTGTATGGGGTTTTAAACTGTTTAGATGTCTATGTATCTAATTATAGAACAACGATTGCACTGACTATTCTTCCTACAGATCACCTATATTATAGCAGTATAGTGGGAACGTCACATGAATCTTTTTGCCCGTATATTTTGCGCCGCGAATCTCAGGTCATAAAAAAAATGACGGATTGAAATTTTGTTTTCCATTTTAGTTAGGCTGCCACTGCTGAAAGGATTCTGGGAGGTAGAGGAGCTGCAATATTAAAATATGAAACATTTTATGGGAAAATTCACAATGAAATATATGTCTTATTTTTTCCAATGTCTACTTATGGGTCTCCGTCTTGCGGCAGCCACGTAAAAAACTTATGGGATCAGCATTAATGACAATCACATTCCGCACGGAGAAGCCTAAGCTGTACATTGTGTGTAGGAAAATAGGTTGCACTATTGATCGTCGCTGGTCAGACGCGGTTGTGGGGACCCCCGCCCTCCTGCCTCAGCCCCGCACACAGCGTTTCTTCTGAGCCTCGCAGGTGCGCCGCAAATAGTTTTAGACACTTGGAAAAATCCATGAGTTCCTTGCTAAGGTATATTTGCATCACAGGAACATCAAAATGTGAGTGTTTTTTACACCCCTCAAAGCACCGCCGTCTAATTAGCTCCCCCGAGTGCCAGGCAACTTGGAGACACATCCTGTCGCATCTGAACTCCGCCGCATTTCAGCCGGGCCGCTTGTGCTCCGCCGCGGCATCTGCTTTTCGGGGATACGGGCAAAATCGAGCCCGCAGTCCAGCTGCCGCTCCGGGAGATAGACGGGGTCTGCAGGTAAAGGAGCGGAATAATAATAAAAATAGAAGCAATCAAGGAACGTCTTTTCGCGATCAACCTACCGAGGCACAGGTAATACCTCTCACATTCAGTCCATGCTTCATCAGTCTTGTGTTCCTAATCTTATTAATTATTAGCGTTAGGCTGCACAACTTGAGGGCAAAACGCGACAGTGCAAAGCAGTCATGCTTCAGATCTAAGGCATTAAACCATGTTAAGCCGTATTAATTCAGAGCAGATCGTTATTTTTAAATGCATGTGCATTTTGTTCAGGTGCCGTTGCTGCTTCATCCATATAATGTTCAATCAAGCCGAACCTTAGGTTAGTTTCTCTCCACATGTCCAGTATAGTCATGCTTTGGGTAAATTCTTTTAACATTATCCTAATGGTCTAAGGCATCCAGAACATGTGTACTTAGTCTTGATTAAAGGAAGTACGCTGTTATCCGCACAGTGTTGCGGTATCACTTTCCTTATGCTGTTTACCAGTTACGGATAGATGGGCTGCTTAACGGGATCGGGTTACGGGCTTAAATAATAATTTGCTGCGATAATATACGGTCAGATCGGACGTGTTATGTAGCCTTGGATCGATTTCACGGTCATGTAACAGTTGGCTCTCAAACATTGCACGATTTCTACTTGGGTGTCTCCTCCTGTGGGATCCTGGCACCACACCTTACTGAGACCCATCGGAATAGCTGCCACGACTACCTGACAAATGTTTTGGGAAACGCCTGCGTCATTTATTTATACATTTATTGTTTTAAACGAGATACTTCGTTTTTAAAAAAATCACATTAGTACAACTTCATTAAGTGCTATAGAAGCCTTTAAATCAACGGTAGCATTCCCAAAGACACACTAATCTAAGCCTCAATTTATTACTTTCGACCCGACGTTTTTTTTTTTAATTAAGAAGTGATAAGGCAAATAAGATTTTTTTTTCTTAGCTTGGTTGATATTTGTAATGCCTTAATTGTTTTGTTAATTAAATATAGATGAGGAAAGTGCTTCGCAAACATTTTTTACTGATGGATATGGGCCATTATTCATATGAAAACAAGACAATATATCTAATGTTCATACCGCTTTATTTTGCCTTTGGGAGAAGATTGGGATTAGCTATCAATATTTTTAAGTATTTTCATTTATTTTTAATCCATTAAGGAGAAGAATGTAGGCCTAACCTATCAAGTAATGTTAGGGGTAGTACTTAAATGCAGGGTGATTTCTGAGAAGTTAATAGAAGAAAATAACGGGAGGGTGCTTTTATTATTTTTAAGAATCAGTTGCTGTTCTGAAGGATGTTTTCACCTACACAGTTAAAGCCATAAATAAGACGTTGGCTATATTTAGATTTTCGGTTTTCTGGAATAAACCATTGTCATTATCCAAATAAAGGATTATGAAACACGTTACTGAATGCTAAATTGTTCATGTGTAGTTTACATGATCTGACTATATGTTAATAGATAATCTTAATATTCAGCCGTTATACTACATCGGCCGGGTTGCCACCTTCGGTCAGTTTTCTGGAATGAGATTTTCAACTCGAGACCAGTCTGCACACACATGCACGTACATTTACGTGTATGTAACAGTTTTATTACCTTAAAAATAGTATGTAGGGTTTGATGTAGATAATTTTAGGTTTATAATGGAATATAAAGATTTGCCGAAAGATTTCTTGCCTGAGTCTGAAAGCGTGAGAGTCACGCCAGATGCGTCACAGCTGGCAGCCCTCTTGCCTCTTTTCTCAGAAGTCGAGGGTTCGAATCCCTGCTGTGGGTGTGAGTTTGCGTGTTTCCCGGCGTCAAGAAGTTAGGTTAATTGTAATATGTAAATTGTCCATGGAGTATGGTTGTGTATGTATGTGCCTTGCGGTCGGCCCGCCTTTTCTCTAATCTCGTTTTGCTGTTATCCTTCCCCCCTTATTTTTTGAAGTACTTTATTAAGTTGCGGATTGGAGTTTCAGTTTTTGCATATATCTGCCTTTTTCGGATTAATTTCTTTGGGCATCCATTTAAACGTGTCTTTTTGGGCGTCCATTTAATCGTGTTGTTTTAGCTTACTCACTTGAAAATTACCTCTCTTATACATATGCATTTATTTGTAGGGAGGTTAATATAGTTATATACGATTATGGTTCAATATATTCTGAGCGTCTCCGTATATTGCTGAATGATGCGACCATTGCGCGCTCCCCTCCCTTCGCCTGCAATGGTGGCAGAATGTCTTTCAGTAGCTGCTCTAATGGCGATGCAGCTGTAATAATTATTGTTCATACTCTAACGTTTATTTCCAGTGATGTAATTTTGTAAAATCGTATCGTCACAAGCGGGTCTCGTTTAGTACAGATGCGTTTTTCAGTCTGCATCTGAGCGCGTGACACCCGAGACGCTGATGTGCGCTTTTTGCGGATGTCCGCAGTTTGCGGAATTTAGTTGTTGTTAAAGGAAAGATGGAGGTGATGGATGCGTCGGTTGCATTAGCAAAAAAACTAACCTTTCATCAGTTTCAGTTATCCGTTAACAGAATAATATTACTTTTCCTTACATGCTATAATTAAAGACAAAAGAAGATAATTTTGCAATGATTGAAACAAGACGTAGGCCTATTGTACATATGTTGTTTTTAATATTGAATGTCTTTTTCGAGCACAGTTTTTTCCTGACTAAGAATGCCATCATTGCATTGCTTTTAGACACTTTGACCCAGGTAATCAATAGGCGTCAGCAGTTCCATGTATCTGACACTGCCTATTTCTAACGCAACCGAGCCCTGTCTCGGATTTCATAGTTATCCTTTGGACACTATGGTTTCCAGTAGCATGTACTGCCGAATACATTTCTGCTAAGTGTATAGTGTATATAAAAGAATGAATAACTTATTGTGGTTAAATCCGTAGAGATAATTCCCAGTACTGTTCCCAAGATTATTTGAATCTGAGTTCATTGGTAATAGTGACATTTGAAAGAAAGTAACTTCTATTGTTTTTTTTTTGCATGTACTTCTGTAAAGTGGCTGAAGTGTCATGTGTTGCATAATACCTGTATGTAATCTCACCATTCCATACTCTATTATGTTTACCGGTACTGGACAGACGTAAGCGTGTCGTGCACGGTGACATGGGAAAAGCGACGAGGCTCCAGTACTTTTCCGAACTGAACTTCTCTGGCTGCAACCCGTATACCCCATTAAATCTATTTTGTAAGAGGCAATCGAAATCACAGCCGATGATGAGTGTTTTAATAATTCAGTGAGTGCTGGTGCATGCAGCGTTTGGGAGCACTTTGCCAGAAGTTTTAGCAAATGGCCGCAATACCACAATGCATTGTTGTCTTATCCGTGATTGCTGGTATATTGCCAGACCATTGTAAATGTGGCTTTTTTTGAATACGTTGATATATTATCAATGAAAGAGACAAAATCATTAAAAAAGTAAATTAAAAAGATGTTGTCAAAATAAAATAAGTTTTAACTTAAGCAATTCCAGCGCCAAATGATATCTGAACTGCGTAATGTGTAATTCGTCTTTACAGTGTCCTATTCGGTCAGTTTTTTTTTCCATATCTGTTCTTAAATGCAACCCCTGTTAGTTTAATTTCTTGTATCTTATTCCACTGAGTAATGAAAAGTATGTTTTTGAGAACACTGTATGGGATGAGCCATTATGGTGTCTTCATGTAGGGACAGATGTTTTTTTGTGGATTTTTTTTCCTTCAAGGGTTAATCTCGGCTGTGACGTAACAGATTTTGGGACGGAGGTGTGCTATGGGTCCTTTGTGTGTCCTTAGAAGGGGGGAGCCCAGCACTTTTCAGATTCTGCAGAATCACTTGTCTCCTCTGCTGGTTCCCTAGTCGCTGTCTTCAGCCAGAGTGACTTATGCGGCTTACAGTTTCGCAGTTTTTGTTTATTCAGCTGGATATATTTACTGAAGCTGTTAAGAACCTTTCGATATGGCAGTCGTTCTGTTCCTGGAATTAAAACTGCCAGTCTGGGAATAGCAGTTGTAAGTCCATCCTCTTAGCTGCCTCCCGACCTGCTGGCCCCCTATGAAATCCGTGGTGCCCATCTTGAAGGAGTGACCCACACGTGCCTCATCCTCTTCCGCTGTGTGTGTGTGTGTTTGTTTGGGGGGGGGGTGTTATTCCTGGGCCTTTTTTGAACCGAGAACTTTCACCTGTCACCTGCCGTGTGAAGGTGTAGAAGGTGAGATTTGGTTTCGGAGCAGGTCGTCAACCCGCCCCTCTGCCGGGGCTCAAATCTGTATTTTCAGCAGAATTGCAATAAACTGTTTCTGCCAGTTTTGGGCCGGGTGGATTCAGGGGCAGCAGGGAAAGGTCTCAATCTATACTCAGGTAATGACACTTTAATCTGTTTCACATCTCCAGTTAATCTCCTGGCTCCAGTGGAAAAAAAAGAATCGGCCTGATGTGAATTTTAAGTATAATGAATGTTTAATAAATGTCAGTGTGGTGTGGCTCTGTGGGTCAGGGCTCTGTGCCTGTGATCGCTAGGTTGCTGGTTTGAATCCCATGGCCAGCGGAGTGATTCCCCAGGTGGGTTCTTGAGCAAGGCCCTTCACCTCAGTTGGTCCAGGGGCTGGCTAACCCTACTCTCACAACATTGCTGTGGATAAATGTGCCTTCTAAATATGCAAGAGCTTGTTAGCAAAGCATCTATTTAATGATGATAAAAAAACAAAAAGCAATTGTCCGGTTAGTGACTGGTTCAAGTCTTTTTTGTAGATGCTGCTGTTATATCTTTGAGCAAAACATTTTCCCTTTATCTCCCTAAATATCTGGCTCTGTGTTTGAATTGTGTAATATTTGAAAGTTTTATAAGTTAGCGGCAAATAAATAGAGATTAATGATAATTGAATTATAAAAGGCTCTCCTGCGCACTTCCTCCATTGAGTTTTTAAGATAATTTTGAAGGATGTGGAATTTTTAATTGTGGGTGCACTTTGACAGCTTTCTCTGTGTTACATGCCTTTTCCTGATGCATTTTCCCGTGATGCTGTTAGATTCATCTTGGCATTTTCTATATGGCTTGTTTGCATGCCGACAAGCCCAGCATGTATAATCGCTCAAATGGCGCCATGAAATTAGCATGAAAAGCTTCACCTCTTTTTGTAAAAGGCTCCAGATGTTTCAGAGAAGCATGTCAAAATAGGCCCTTTGATACCCAATCATGGTTGGCAGTGATACGTATTTATCATTTTTGCATTCAGTTACTTTAAGGAGTAGGAAAAACTACAGGCATCCATTGGTGTTCCGTGTTCCAGTTCAGGATCAGATTAAGTCTGGAACCTATTCAGAGGAACGCAGTCTGCCACAGGACTGTTTTTACAATGTAATATATACATAAGTCACGCACACACACACGATCAATCGTATTGATTATAGATTATCCCTAAAGCAAAAGCACTTGTGTCTTTGTGTATAATTTGCGAGCGTCCGCCAGATCGCGGTATTTTTGTAGACGTTTTATTTGTCACATCGGCGCTGTTACTTGTTCCAGCCGACGTCTTCTTAATTCTTTCTTGCAGGCATGAAGAGATGTATCAAAATGGCCAATCCTCAGTGAAGGAGGAGCGATGCTTGCCGCAGTCTGAGACCCCTGAAACGACACAGTAGGTATTTAACTCATCTCTTCCTTTAACCGTACAAAGAATTAGAGAACCCAAGTAAATAAACACGGTGGGTCATTGTCACAGGTTGTTATAGTGTCACGCCGGCTGTTTTTTTCCTCTGCTTTTTGTTCAGTGCTGTTTGAAGACTTAGCTGTCATTCAAAGCTGTTGCTAAGGCAAAGGAGGAGGGACTTCATGGGAGGGTACATGGGGGCAGCAGCCCAAGTGCATGTCTAATTGCATCAGCCCTGGGGGCCCAGTTCCTGTTAGGGGGGATTACCATGACATCATATGGTGAAAAGGGTGAAAAGGAAAAGCAAAAGAAAAAAAACTGACAAGATGCCAAGTGACAATGTTTATAAAAACCTCGGGGTTAAAGATGACTCCGTCTGCCCTCGGGTCAGGAGGACAGCGGCTCCTCTTTCTTGTGGCTGGGAGCAGCGGGAATTCAGTCCCCGAATGGGCAGGCAGGATGGGGCCTGGCGTTTTCATCTGTGTGAATCTGTATGCATCAAAAATGACTGACAGGGCTCACAGTTTTCTGTCATTGTCAGTTTTCATTCGTCGCGGGATGAGCACAGAGGGCCAAAAGCATTTCAAATTCAAATATGTAAAAGCCGAAAATGCATTTCATTTAGCTAACAAGATTCAGCCTGCACCCCCTTATCTGAGTACTTCATGGAAAGGGTCGCATTAAAATATAATTTAATAAATCTATATTAATCTAGAGATTAGAATTCATGGCATATATTTTAATTAAAATGGTGATTAAACATTTTATTTTACAAAAATAGAATGGATTTGAAAATAATGAAATACAAACCAATAAACCAAAAAGTTTTCTGCACTGTAAAGCCAAAGTATTAATATTACAACAGTCAGATTATTTTTTTCTCCTCTACTCTTGGGAGTGAAATAATCATTATTCCTGAAAATTTGTTGCAGATGGGTCACTGTGTGCAGCATCACCATTGTTGATTATTATTATTATTATTATTATTTACTGCCATGTTCTCTCAGTGTTCATTCTGGATTTCTTGTACCAGTTTCTTTGCTCAATTTAAATCACAAATTGGTGAATTGATGTTTATAAATTGGCTGTGATGTGTACCCCGGCCTACGTTGGGGGGGGGGGGGGGGGGGGGGGGG
>JAABNX020000121.1:649553-664458 GCA_015163995.2 Mormyrus lacerda | reverse complement strand
CACACACACACACACACACACACACACACACACACACACATTCTCACACACACACGCACACACACACACACGCACATGCGCACACACACACACACACGCACATGCGCACACACACACGCACACACGCACACGCACACGCACACACACACGCACACACACACACACACACGCGCACATGCGCACACGCACACACACACACACAGGTTTGTAATTATATCTTTGTGGGGACTCTCCATTAATTTCTATGGGGAAAACCCTAATCCCAACATGATGACCTTAACCCCCTAACCCTACCCATAAGTAACCAAACTTTTCGCATTTTTACTTTTTTGATTGCATGCACAGATCTTTGTGGGGACGTGACAAATGGTCAAAATAGCAGGCTTTTGTCACACTGTAGGGAATATTTGGTCTTCACAATGTAATATAAACATAATCCACACCCACTGTGGCCCTGTCACTCTGTAAACGCAATGACAGTCGTCTGTCTTGAGGATGTCTGCTTGTGTAGCCACTTTTTGGGCCCCTGTAATTGCTAGGCACAGCGCCACCTCTGCTCAGGTGCATAACCGCTGCACGCATCAGTATAGGAAGGAGGAAATCCTGCTGAATGAATAATAGTATGGGAGGAACAAAGCAGCGTGGCAGGCAGGATGCGGAGAGGCCCGACGGGGGAGGGGCAGCCTGTCGCCCTTATTCCCATCTTCCTGCTCTCCATCTCCTGAGGTTCTCAGTCCAGTGCCGGCGTGCCAGATGTATGCAGGAACTGGCATTTGGGTGCAGGCGGGAATTTTCTGCCGTAGGATTGATTCAGTCGCTCCGGGTGGTTTGTCCTGGGGGAGGGGCCGCGCTTGTGTTCTTAACAAAAGGCCTGTTTTCTTGTCTGAATACTAATAAATCAGATGTCTGCATTTTCCTCCATGGGGGTTGCAGTTTAATTGTCTTTGTTGGCGCCAATTAAGGTGCTTTGTTTCCCGGGAATATGTTCTTGAATTTAAAATTAAGAGTCCCGGTGCATTCATAAAAACGCACATACTGTGTAGCGGCGTTACGCCATGAGCACGGTCCCTCAGCACGGTCCCTCAGCTTGCCGATATGCTCTGCTCTCCGCTCTCGGATTGGGCTGATAATGTTCCATCCCCTATTCACTTTCACATCTGTCTGTTTGCCTCCTTCTCTCATGGGCTGTAAGCTGCAAAACCAGAATTCATCTTTGTGCTCCGGACATGAAAAATGCATTTTCTGAAAACCGGTCATGAATGCTCAAATATTTGAACGTCCGTCACAAATATTTGAAGCTGGAGATGAATTTAAAATAACAGCTGGGGAATTTCCAGCATTCGCAAATTAATTACGAGTCTTTGAAATAATACTGCACATTCCCTTTTGACTCCTATTAAGGCGGGCCGGAATGAAATATAAAAGAATTTGGCAGAATTGCAATATGTTTGAAGATTGTATAAATGTAGCCGGTGCAGGATTACTCTCTCTGTCCTGCAGATTCTGCCTCAGGTTTTTTCCCCCCCGTTTCATTTTACATGTCATGTTTGAAGTGCATTTCTGAAATTTACACCATGGAAAAAAAAACTGGAGATCAGCCTAAGGGATTGAATGGCTTTCACGAATTGACAGCATCTCGTTTCTTGGATGAAGGTCGTAACCTTTTGACCTTGTCCGAATTAAAGGTGATGTGTGGTTATGATGTCGTGCTGTATCCAGCAGGTTGTTATGCAGAACCATCATATTCACGTTGAATCGTTGCATGTCTCCTTTGAACCTGTAAGCCTTAGTCAGTTAATTGGGGGTGCCAATTTCAAAAGATGATAAACTAAGTATTGGTATCACTGATTGTGGTATCAGCAAGTCATATATATATATATATATATATATATACATTTTATATTTTATATATATAATATAAAATGTATATAAAAATACCAACAGTGCATGTTTTTAGATCTTTGAGTAACACTGACTCCAAACGTACGTAATCTCTGTAATACGATGCATGTTCTTTAAATGTGATTTTCCCGCAAAGCAAAGTGTTTACAGGGCACAAGGTCGCCATATCCCATCCCAGGGGGGCCATTAAAGGCAGTTGATCTGTGCTGTAGGGAGGCCACTCTGCGGGGGGGTTCTGTAACCACGGGTAACCGTTTAAAGAGACAGCATGTGGCAGAGGCAGGAGCACGCTCGGTAGACATCGGTTTGTTAGGGTCTTTCCCACGCATTTTGGTATACGCGTTTGGGGAGGGGGGGGGGCTGTGCTCTCCTGAGCTTTCACCACTTATGGGCTCCTGGGTCTCAGCTCATCGACACCCTTCCCATCTACCCTCTCATCTCGCTCTGATGTTGCGTATGGCTATGAGTGTTCTCTGTTTGAGGGCACCAAGGCGCTTCCCTGGAATATCTTGTTAAAGCCTTCTTTAATCTTTATAGTTAGTCTGTCTGTATGAAAGGCAATTTGTACCAAAGGAGGTTTGTGGAAATGCTAAGAGCTTCATCTCTAGTCCTCACAAGCTGATGGTCCATGTTTTCAGCCCAATTGAGGTCTTTTCCCTGACAACTGTTTTTTTCCCTTTGCACTCTTGTACACTTTCTTAGTTATATTTTCTTTTATATTTTTTTTTACTCTACACCCACTGCAATAATTAAGTCTTTTGGTTTGATTGAGCTGCTGATTGAACTAATCGCCTGGCTTCTGGATCCTGAATAGGACTTTGATCAGGCTAGTTAACCCTTTGAACTTTGTTTAGGAATGACCAAGGACCCCTTATTAACTGAGATGATGCATTCATCTTTTCACCATTACACACATTTGCTTTTTGCATTATCACGTGATTATATTAATCACATTGCAGGGTTAAGCAGGATTTTCTCTGTTTGGTTTAGTCAGCAGTTTTAACGAAACAAATGGTTAATTACTTAAGAGGCCAGCTGGAGCACAAGGCAATGCCCTGCTGTCTGTGGGAAGCTCTGTAAAACTTATTTAATCGTTTATTTCTGTCCTGCTTGTGAGAGCAGTTCCTACGTTGCTCGAGCAAAATGCAGAGGTGATTTAAAATAAGCGCTGGTGTATACTTATAGATGACGACTGAATTGTGAAAATGAGTGAATTTTAGATGTAAAGCTCATACTGCTGTAAATACAAGACAGACCCAGTAGAATTGCACTAATTTTTCATTCTTATTGGATTCTGTCCCTTTGTAAACCCTAGTATAGCTGCTGTTAAAGTTTGGTAACCTGGTGTGTTAGTGGTAATCCAGTAAATCTGTAAATTACCGTGTGTGATTTTTCATGCACAAGCAAGGTAGCACGTTTGTGAATCTTAAGTATTTTTGCTGCTACTGTGGCCTCTTGTCCAATGCCTGACCTCTAATATCTCTGCGTTCTCTCCCCTCCTTGTATTGTGTCCGCAGTCTGCATTTATATAAACAAGCAAGCCAACACAGGTCCTAATCTTGACAGGAAAAAAGTGCAGCAGCTCCCAGACCACTTTGGGCCGGACCGCCCCTCCGTGGTTCTGCAGCAGGCGGTGCAGGGCTGCATTGACAGTGCTTTCCAGCAGAAAGCCGTATTCTCGCTGCTCACGCAGGGGTACGGTGGCGAGAAAATTTCAGGTACGCACCCCCCCACCCTGCCACTCTACCAAGGCACAATCGCTTTTTTTTATATGCACTTTTTAAAAATATTTTTCATGTGTTTTTCATGTGAGGCTATTTTCCTAACCCTAGTAAAAAGGGGTGTAACGGCTCATGGTTCAGTACAAACCTCAGTTTTGAGTTCCTGCTTCGGTCCTCGGTGTAGTTTCAGTACAGTAGGGAAACCAGGTGCGTTTTGAAACTTATTGGTAAAACTGCAAACACAATGAAAAACAGTTGAACTACTATTGAGTATAGTCACATATCTGTAGTAATATGCAGCCCCATAGGCTGGCTTTATTTATTTATTTATTTATTTATTTATCCATGCATGCATTCATTTATTTAGCTAGCCAGCCCAGTCTGAATTTCCTGGCACAAGTGCATTAGATGCCACCGGGACACGAACTTGTTTCTGCCTTGCTCCGGTCGTACACACACTTGGATGATGTCATCTCAAATGTGTCTCAAAAGGACATTGGATGTGCTTCCAGCAACATATCTGAGTTTGGTGTAAGAGAGCCGACAGACAGTCTCGGTCATATCAACTACCAGTGTTGGCGTAATTTATTTGGAAACCTGTGCGTTTCCAAATCAACGATTTTTGACTGACTGTAAACAAACATTAGCGGTAGCCAACCATTAGCAACAATTAGCATAGTTTTGTGTTGAACATCTAATTGTGAATTTGGGTTTCATTTGTGCCAACAAACGTTCATTTCATTGTGTGTACTGAACCGAAAATTATGTAATGAATGCTGCCCAACGAATATGTGTACCGTTACAATCCTACTCGTAGTTAAATAAAACTCATTGGTTGCAGTCATGGAGGCCATTATTAAACAATCATTAAACTAGAATCCCATACGCAAGGCCGTGTACAGGAGGCATGGGGGAGCTGTGTGTTTTTATATTTATATCCCAAAGGGTCATTCCTGCGTCCTGCAGGTCCGCTGGGTAAGCTAGGCACCTAGATGCCAACTGGTAGCTATGCTAAAAACAATTGACCCACGTAACACCAGAATTCCGTCGCAAAGCCGGTTTTAGATAAATTTGTGAGCCTTAAGAGTCAGACAGCAGTTTTATCCTGTAGCTGTTGGGTTGTAAGATTCGCTTCATGGGCATAGACCTTTACTAATTTAAGCCTCGATGTTAACATTTTCTCATTAAGAACTTCCAGTCGTTCCTGACGTAATTATGAATAATTCTATATTTATTTAATGTGATGTATTTGTTAATGTTTCAGTACAGGGGATTTGTTATGAACATTTACAGGTATGATAGCTATCACTTGATAATCCAGTATTGATGGACACCTGACATTAAAAGTTCAGTCAATGCTGACATTCTGTAACTGCCAATATTTTTGAAAATAAATATGAGTAGATTTATTTGTATATAAAATGCTAACTTGAATTGATTTGAATTCTTATTAATAGTTGAATTATTTATTAAAATCCTACTGAAAGTTGCAAATCATTGACTTTGATGGACCCTTTCTCACGCCCAGGCTCTGAGTCACCATGTAGATAACAGGGCTAAACGCGGTTACTGAACATGAATGGATGCCTGAATATCACCGTCTCTGAACCTTGGGCGGTCTTCCATTCTTAACAGTGATTTTGGTTTAAGTCTTTGATTAATTGCTTTTTGTCACAATATTAAATTCCATGCTTAATCACCAATCTCACAGCTGACATTCCAGCCCTCTGGAGAGGCAAGTTTGCAATATACAGTCTGCAGCTCCACTCCTTAACTACTACTCCACCTGTTGGCCAAGAAACACGCTGTATTGTTTACCAGATCGGGGGGAGGGACGCATACATAAATCATGTTTTTGCAAAACTGTTCACTTTTCTGTGCGTATTTTCCAGAACCCCCCCCCCCAGAGACTCACTTCATCATTTACTTTGTCGTTCTGCTTCCAGCCACATTTGATGGGAAGCAGCACCTTCTCAGTCTGCCCGTGGTGAACAGTGTTGGCTATGTGCTACGCTTCCTGAAGAAGCTGTGCCGTAGTTTGCACTGCGAGAACCTCTTCAGCGACCAGCAGTTCGTGCGGCACCATGCCGACAAGGGCTGTGAGGGCAACGCAGCCTCCAGTACGTGCTCCGGCCTCCGGCTCCCCTTCGCGTGTTCACCTGCGGGGGAAAAATAAAGACATAACCACATGTACATACATATACAGATGCTCCCTGGGTTATGATGGTCCTTGTTATGATAATTTGACTTTACGATAGATATTCCAATTCCATTCTGCTTTTCACTGTACGTTATTTGATAAATTACATGAGATATTCAACACTTTATTATAAATTAGGCTTTGTGTAACGGATTCTGCCCAACTGCAGACTAATGTAAATGTTGTAAGCATGTTTAAGCTAGGCTAGGCTAGGGCATGATGCTTGTTAGGTTAGGTGTACTGTATTAAAATACATTTTCTCCTAACGATAGGTGTTTCGTAAAGTAGCCCAGGGAGCCTCTGTATACGCATTGATATATACACATTAAAAAAAAACAACTATACTTTATAACGTACCTAATTTCATAGTATAAATACTTTTTGGCCATAACAGTCCATAAGTTAGTACTGTATTATGTATTTATTGCAGATTTTTTCTTGCAAAAAATAGTCATTAACTGTAGCTGGTGAGTTCCCGATTACTGTGCTCTGTAAGTCATGTTAGCTCTCTGAGCATAGTGACAGTGCGGTAGGATGATGTAGGGCTGGTCATGTGATTATGTAGCTTTGTGTATAGAGCGGACTTACTAGCCTTGCTAACATCAGCCGTTTTGCTGCGTTTCACCTTGAACGTAATCACCCGAGTTGATCATTTGTCAGGAGTAAAAACAGTAACAGTAAAAAGTGCTGTTAGTTTGGTTCTTAGGCTTGCAGCCTGTGTGTATTTCTCATCGTGTTGTTTTATTGGTTGAGGTTGAATTGGGTGAATTATGGCCCTTGTCATTAAGATGTTCATATGCTTGGATGTATGACTGTCCCTGGGTCACGGTGCCTTTATTTATCAATTCTTTTAAACTGTCCAGGTTATGAGTCTGTGAGGGTCCTGGGCGGGGGGGGGGGGGGGGTTAAAAATTTTTCCAGGCGAGTGGCATGGTGGCTCGGTGGTTAGGAGCCCAGGAGCTGGGGTTCGATTTTGCCTGTTCTTCCTGCATTCATTGTGGGTTCCTCCAGGTTCTCTAGTTTCCTCCCTCAGTCTAAAAATATATTCTTGGGTGAACTAGTGTCTATAAATTGTACATAGAGTCCAGGTGTCTCCTGCCTCGTTCCCTGTGCCCTTGCACTGCATAAGAGTCTCCTGAAGGTGAATGGAGATTTGAAGCAGAGTACTGAGATTAAACGTGTACTGTTCCTCACAGTACACCCTGACCTGAGATTCAGCCTTGCTACCATGCTTTTTCCTTACTTATTTGACTAAAATAAAACTTCCTGGGCTTCCATAAGTTGAATCTGAAACCGTAATTAATGCAATGAGGAATGGTGAACCCTGCGGTCTCTTTAGCATGTCAGGGGGCTGCATGCCGTGGCTGAAATGCGCCATGCCTTGCACGCGGCTTGCTGTACTCTATGATCAGTTTGTCGATTGCCAGCTCTCTCTGCATGTCGAAATCCTGATGTGGAACTCGGGTGACCGTAAGACATGCCACTCCATAAGTCAGAAAATTGCTGTCTCATGCTGTTTGACTCACAACAGGCTTACATGCGGGATGGAGCTCCGTGCCACAGATGTTTTCAGATCAGGACATGCAGCTGAATGTTTCTGGTTGTGCATCTCGGCTTTTGTCTTAAAGATTCATAGTGGGAATTCACTCGCAGAAAGATATTTTTTTTTATTGTATTTTGATAGAGCTACGTAATGTTTGAGGACGGAGCCGTGCCCTTAAAGTTCATGTTTGTTTGGGTAGACAGCACCCAGGCATGACCCTGAATGACTGCAGCCTGTTGCTGTTTCGTTGCCGTGGCAGCAGTTTCCATGGAGATCAAGTCTGGCTTGTGCAGCAGTGATGTTCCCATGGGAGAGGACCTTAGTGACTGCAGCCTGTGTTCTGTTCTGTGTGTATGTGGGGTTAATAGAAGCATGGAGGCATTAATCTGCATCATTTCCATAGCACAGACCAATTTTGTTGTTTTATTTTTCTGTTGAGATAGTATTGCACCAATAAGGGAATCACTGAAATACATTCCAACAATGATAATTAATGAAAAATTAAGCATGCTACTTTGTTCCTTGGAATAAAATGGACTGAATTGGTAAATAATTGACAAAGACTGTCTGAGCTCAAAGACACATGGAGGTATGTTGCATGTGTTATAGACTGACTATGGGACCCTGCTTTGAGGTTTTCACTTATAAGTCAAATGTTTGAACTTTGCTTTCTGCTGGAAATTCTACCAAACAATGTTCTTAACCACAAGTGTTTCTGTGTACCCGTGATTAACTGCAACCAGCATAGTGTGAAGCTGACAAATAGTTATTTCCGTTTCAAGAAGCAGTGGGCTAAAAAAGTAGGTTTAAGGGTAAGGAGAGCAAAGGTGTGTTTAAAACAAGGTTCTAAGGTTCTTTTTCAGCAACGCAGATCCCTGCAGCTCCAGTAAATGAGAGACCTAAAATGCTCCTGTTTCCAAATACAGTGCATAAAATAATTGCCACTGTGTTTAGCAGATCGGTTGAGCAAAGATGGCTTCCTTGTTACACACAGGAACAAGGTAACACTTCGTAAGTAGGGGAACAACGTTTGGAATTCAGTGCTGTAGTCAATATGCATTTGTGAATACATTAAATTATACAAAAATCAGGTGAAAATTAAGAGTGGCTCACATACTTAAAACCTGATTTTCAAAGTAAAACACACAAAACAGAAATAATGAGTGAGTGACTGATTTTTGTTGAGGAAAATTCTCAGTGACAATCACAAATAACTATTTTTCTCATATGCTCACCATTAAAATTCAGATGAATGATTTCCCCCACAATTTAAATGTGATTCAAAGTAAGGCTACGTGTCATAAACAGATCAAACAGAATGCAGAATAGATCCCTAACATGAAATGCACAGTAGATTGGTTCAAATGTGCAAAAAAGTAAAATATTGGTTATGGAATAAATTGTAGAGTAGGTGCTCAGTAAATGTAAAAATAGGGATAAGCGGTGCAAATGAATTCTGCTACAAGACAAGGCACACATTACTAAGCACAGAAGGAGGGCTGCTCTTAATTTTTGACATGAGTGATCTAAAAGGTCTACCAGAAGGTAGTAGCCGAAAGAGCCTTTGACATGTGTCTGTGGTCATTCGGTGCTACTATGCACAGGGATTCAGCTGAGGGGAGGGCAGTACCAGTTATCTTAGAGGCCTTTGTTACGATGCTCTGTCATAGTCATTGGTAAATCTTCATGATGAGGTGATCTGTGTTAATGTGCAGATTTTAGAGATCTGCAAATATTGGTTCCCAGGAATTTAAAAGAATCATTTATGACTGTTTGTTGGTCATTGATGTAGATGGGGAATTTGGTATTCTGCAGGTCCCTTTAGTCCACTATGATTTTGAGTATTTTAACTGCATAGAGGTCACTGTTAGCATACCAGGTCACTGCTCTGTCTACTTCCAGATGGCATTATGCTTCTTCATTACCAGAGATGAGGCCCATGATGGTGTCATCTACATATTTGGGGATTTTAATGGTGCTGAGATGTCAAACTATTTGTGATGCAGGGAGAGCAGACAGCCCTGTGGGCCACCTGTGCTGATGACCTGACATCTGCGTGACAGGAAGTCCAGCGGCCAGGGGTATCAGACTGAGCTGATTCCCATAACCATTCGTTTGTTTATTGGGTCGAGGGGGGCAGTGGGATTAAAAGCAGAGTTCCTGTCCACGCAAAAGGTGATAATTATGTCCGTCACATATGTGAAATGCTAAAACACTTGATAGTGCTGAGTTCAGTAACATTGGCTTCTGTTGCAAAATGTACCCTATCAGACCAGACTTGTATGGAGGTCATGTGACCTTTGCCGTGCCTTTAAGTACCTGAACTGCACTGTCTGACTGTCTTAATGTGCTTAATATAGAAACTTTCTTGCTCATGCATGTTTTCAAAATTAACCGCGTACACTGCCCCCATTTACATGATTCATTTCATTTTAAATGAGTTTTGAAAAGAAAGGTTAAGTAGGTTAAGCATAAATTATTTAAATATGGTGCGGAGAATAGTAGTTACAAAACTATCATTAGCTCTAGTACACCTATGCTTCTATTTACTGGAAAATGTAATAAGCGAAACCATTCTATGAGGCCAAAAGGGTTTTAGTGCCGCAAATGGTTTATGTTAATTAAGACACATCTGCTTGGTTAATAATTGCTTAAAATGTTGTCAAGGTCATCATCACAAGATATGGTTATCTAAATATGGGAAGCACATTGAAAAGATTAACAACTAAAGGTAAATCGAAGATTATTAGTAAAATTAAATGAATCGGCACACAACCTCATTCATGAGATCTAATATCCATCCAAGAAAACAAAAAAAAAACAACCAAACGAGCAAACAAACGGCAAACCCATTGATCGTTTGGGCTCTTACAGGATAAAGGACACAAAGAATGTAACAGCTAAAATCTAATTATATAGCTAAAAAGCTAATAGCATTTTGAGTCCTCTGGCTAAACTACCAGCTTTAATGGCGGCTCTTCTCGGCAGGACCAGGCCTTTATGTTTGTTAGACTAGTGTTTCCCAACCCGGTCCTCAGGGACCCCTAGACGGTCCACGTTTTTGCTCCCACCCAGCTCTCAGCCAGACAGTCCATGTTTTAGCTCTGTCTGGGGGTCCCCGAGGACCGGCTTAGGAAACACTGTCAGACCATACAGACCCCGCCTCATACCTGCTCTTCCCTCCCACCTTCTGTTTCACACACAGCAGACACCTCTATGCCCGAGGACTACCTGGTTGACCCGATCGACTCCAAGCGGTATTCGGTGGACCCCAGTGACTCTGCTTTCAACACCATGAGTTCACCCTATCCGCCAAAGCCGTACGGCTACCGTGTGTGCCAGTCGTTTCCGGGAGGCTCCGCCCCCCCAGGCCTGTGCAGACAGACGGCCAGCCCCAGCACCTTCCAGGAAGGAAACAGAAGTGGTGAGCTGGACAGGCCAATCGAGCCATTGTGTCTCATAGTGACCCCTGCTGGACAATAAAAAGAAATATTGTTTCTCTTACCATACATACAATTTTAATAGATTACAACTTTGTGTGTGTGTATACAGACACACACACACACACACACACACACACACAATACCAGTCAAAGGTTTGGACACGTCATGCTGCCTGCAAAGGAGAGTTGCATCACATGACCTTGTCAACTGACCTAAACACTATAGAAATGGTTTTGGAGACATCTGAGACTGAAAGAATAGCAGCCAATGAGAGCTCAGCATATATGGACTTCCTTCAGGACTGCTGGAAAAGCATCCCAGGTCGTCACCTCATGAAACTGGTGCTGCCCAGCCCCTGGAGTAGTTCTGGTTATGGGCTTTACTTATGGGCCCAAAGGTGGGATCAGCCAACCACAGGATTTGAACCAGCGACCCTTTGAGTCAGAACCCACAGAGCCCCCCCAACAAATTAATTTTTTAAAATACTTTTTTTGGTAAGGGCATAATTCCATATATGTTGTGTTATACTTTTATTGATTATAAAACGTTATAATTATTCTAAAACGTAGAGAATAGTACAGTTAGACCTTTCCATGGGTAACTTTTGACTGCTTCTGTGTTTGTAAATCATATTTATTGAACAAACTGTTTACCATCTTTATCATGTCATTAAGAAATTAAGGTACAAAAGCGCTTCTTTTCTCCTGAGATTGAACACCGGCTAAGCTCATCTCGGATCCTAGGAATTTTTTCATGACCCTGAATGATTCAATGGGCTCATTTCTCTCCTCTGCAGCCTACAGCCCCTCCCCGGAGTCCCAGGAGTCCAAGCCCCCTCCCAGTAAAGACCCCTCCACCTGGACGGTGGAGGACGTGGTGTGGTTCGTGAAGGACGCCGACCCGCTCGCCCTAGGCCCACATGTGGAGGTCTTCAGGAAACACGTATGACACCATGACAGCAAATTTGTGATTCTCAACTATATTGCATGGACAGTGTCTCTATCCTAGTTCTCGTCACAATTAATCGCTAGTCATAATAATAATGATCAAAGACATATCATTATGTTTTAATCCATCGATATAGCTGGATCTTCTGCTTGAACCATCTATGTTAAGCACCTTACCATGGGGAGGGCCCCTTCTAGCCACCTTTTACAAGTCCATGTCCTTGAGCCCCCCCCCCCCTTCCCATTTCCATCTGCTCCTGCTTGCTCACCTGGATGTTCCTCCTCCGTGTTCCTGGCCTGCCGCCAGCTTCCTCCTTCTTCCCGGGTGACCCGCCTTTGCATCTCTGGCAGGAGATCGACGGCTACGCACTGCTGCTCCTGAAGAGCGACATGATCATGAAGTACCTGGGGCTGAAGCTGGGTCCGGCGCTAAAGCTGTGCTACCACATCGACAAGTTAAAACAGGCCAAGTTTTGAGTGTCCCCCGGTGCTGGAGAAATCCTCTATCGCTAGCATTAATTCATGGTGCGCTAAATGCATATGTACTGTTTTTTTTTGTTTTGTTTTATGGAAGGACAAAAATTTTTTAAAAGTTGTACTTTTTATTTATAGAATCGGCAGATGTTAAATTCAGTGGCTGTCACACAACACACAGAATTTTACAAACATTTGCCAGCCTAGTGAGATGTCCTGGGGTGTCTGTGACACAAACAACTGCCAGTGGTGAAGAACCATGCCCACAATGTCATAGTATGATAAAAGGCTGGTTTTAAAAAAGGGGGTAAGAGAGAATGGCAACTTTCAGAGGAAGTTACAATACAGAGCAGAAACTGTTTGTCAAATATACAGAAAACTAACGTAATGACCTCCTGCCTGAATCCAGAGGAGCTTCACAAAGATGTTCCTTGCCCTTGTATCTGGGATGTTTTCCAAGAGGCTTCCCACTCTGCCTCTCTGCTGCCCCCTACTGGCTCAGTAAGCCATAACTGCTCAGGCTCACTGTCCCTATCTCACCAGCAGCAGGTCACCTCTCATTCACCAGCAGGGACCACTGTCGTAGGGCAGCTAAACTTGTAACGGGGCGGCACACAGCCTGCCAGGAGATCTGTCCAACAGATCAGTTAGCCTCAGCCCAGCAGTAGCAGAAATGGGTAAATATATTCACAGCTGCTGGAATCAGCCGGGAAGCTCACAAAGCCAAAACAGGAAGAACACACCTGATCTGATATGTGCATATAGTTATTCTGAGCTGCTTGGTTTACGACAGGCGACCTCATTTGGATACAGGAAGATAAAGATGTGAAAGATAAGGAATCGCAAAGCCAGTGTGAGAAGCGGTTTATGACATCAAAGTCGTCGCTGCAGTAATTGTTAGGACCTCGTGCCATTTCTCTGGCTATAGATGTATGTGAGAAGCCTCTGAAGGCTTGCCACAGACTCCACGGTGTCCAGCTACGCCAGCCCATTTCAAGAAAACAATCACTGAAGTGGATGATTTTATTTGTAAGATAAGTAGGTTTTAGACACAAAAATGTTCTGGTTCCTGTTTATTATTATTCTCAATTATTATTAATTATTATTATTGTTATTATTATTATTATTACTATATTTTGAATTTTGAAAATGGTATACATTTTTAAAAAATGATTAAGTATTTCGTGTTTGAGTATTCCTTGTCTTTCAGGTGACAAGGAAGATGGCGAGGAAAGCATTTTTAATGTACTTTGGGTTTTTTTTATAACATATACAGTATATATGAGGTTAATGTTTCCTTTGTATTCAAGTACACTTGTATATAACACCATTTTAAAGTGACAATGTATAATCATAAAGATATGGTACAAGCCTAACTTTAAGCAAAACAGGTACTGTTACTAAACTGTTAGATGTTTCCGTGCGATATCTGCATTCGCCTACGTGAACTGCATTTTTTTTTAGTAATTAAATTTATCACGGGTCATTCCGGTACACCTGGGGCACCTACGTAGCTACTTTGACATCCTCCATACTTCTCCAAAAACAATCATAATAACTCACAGGGTTCAACACTATCAACACTTCAACAGTAGCAATGTTTTTTTTTTATCCCCCTTTTTTATGTACGGTTTTGGAGGGTTTTTCAGCTATGAGCTGCCATGTGATTTTTCAAAATTCTTCCAGCTAGCTTTAAACGCGAGAGGCACGCCATTTTACCGGAGATGCATCGGACCTGCACGGCCTCTCCATCCATACGATGCTAGTCTGTACGGAAGCATTCGGCTTTGCTTGTGTGTTGCTGTGTATTGCATTTGTGTATTTCTCATCAGTGTATCCTGATGCTGCTTTCTCTGATGACTAAATGTAAGCCAGGACTGGAGGAAAACCAAGCGAAGAGTGTATGTAGCTACAGTGGAGTTTTGAGGTATGTTACCTGGAAGGCTGCTACATGAATCATTCATGTTGGTGCTAAATTTTAAAGTGTGCTTATTCCTTTGGTTTGCTTTAGTGCTGTGCAATTTCGTGTGATTTTACAAAAAACCCAGACCTGCATATCCTATGTAAGTTATAAACAGAGCGTTATAGTGTATGAATAAAGCATTACACTCTATTTTTTGATCCTGTCCTTTTGTATCCAGACTGGCTGCCTCCAGTCTTCACTTCTAGTAATACTGTATAGAGTAACACCCCTATTATTATTCATTTTTATTTCTTAGCAGTTCACCAGTAGGCTCGGATAGCTACAGAGATGTCTATTGCATTTGATTTTACAGTTTTACATATTTTGGCAACAATGTACACAAGCAAATAGGGCCTTATAGCTTTGAACCAGAAAACATTACAGTGCTGATGCTGAACCAGTATTTCATGCTGTGAAACAAAGTCAAAGTGAACTTTATTGTCATCTCAGCAATATACATGTATAGAGTGAGACGAGACGACGTGACTCCAGTTCATACAGAGGATTAAAAAAAACATGTATATTAAATAAACTGTAAGTTTGAGCTCTTATATTAGGTAAAGAATGTGCAATTTAGTTATAGGAGGTATTCAAAATGTGCAAATATTACAGTGGCAGACAAGTACAAAAATTGTAATTGCAATCCTGGAATGTAGTTACGCGTGCATTATTGTGCAACTGAATAGCAGTAGTTTCAATTATACATATATA
>JAABNX020000121.1:628005-649453 GCA_015163995.2 Mormyrus lacerda | reverse complement strand
AATATTCTGACAAAAGAAAGTACAATAACTAGGCAGTTTGTAAATGCAGATTGGCATGGATGTGTTTTGTGCATTGTGATGTGTAAAGTACAGTGCATACTGTAAGTGCAAGGTAAAGTCACATTCACAGTTCAGGTATGTGTGGTTGGGAGGACAGGTAGCATGTTAATGAGTCTGAGTCTGGTAAGCAATGTTACAAATACAAGTGGTTCCCTTTATACTGTAGGTCATCACACTACCAATGCCCCCCACCCTTGTGCCATTTATTTTCTGTGATCAGGACATTCTTACAATCAGTTTAAAGCACAGTGAGGTTATGGCACTGGTAGTAAGCATCAATTAAAGTCTACTGGGATCATAATATACACAAAGTTAGCTTTGCCAACAACTAATGGTGAGCAGCCAGCTGAAATTTCTTACCACTCAGAGCTATTGAGCCTAACAAGTAATTCAGATTGTTTGAAAAAGGAACAGAAGAAGAAAACTGGAAAACGTAAATCGTTTGAGGAGTGACCCCCAGAGAAGCAGGAAGAGCAAACTAATCCAGCCCTGCCAGTGGATGGCTCTGTTGTGGATAACTTGGGTCTGTTCTGGAAGGAATCCAATGAGAAATGTATATATATAGAATGCTTTATTTGCATATTTTTCTATGAATTCCTCACTATATACAAAATTGTGGTCGAGTAGGAAGATTTACCTTGTTAACAGTCTGGAAACTCCTCTGCAGCAATTCCCAGAGCTGAAGAGTGATTCTGGGATGCTTCTTCACCTCTTCTATCCAATCTGTCTCACGCAAGTTCTGTGGGACCAAGCAGACTGGGCAGACTGGTTATTAGAGCAAAGGATCAGTCACATTCCTTCTTTGCAAGATAGTTCTTGTACAATTATTGATGTTGTGTTTTCATACTGAAGAAGCAGCAATGATCTGGATGGAGTGGTATGCCTTTTACAAGAAGTACGCTACAAAGAGGCATGGATTCCGCAAAGATCTGTCACCAGCAAAGCAACCCTACTAGATGACAGGAGACGAGTTCTCTGAGAACGTCAGTACTTCAAATGCTGTGCTTGTGGACGATACTGCCTGTGACCTCAGACTTCTTATAGACTTGGTGGTGAAATCCATACCCTGAAGGAATTCACAAGTTTAAAGCATTCAATGCAGAGGCTCCAAACTGGGACACAAGGAGAAAACATGAGCATTGCGTATGTGAAGGTTTCACGTCGAAACGTCACACTGTGACCGGTTTTGAAGGAGGTGGCCTAGCGGAGAGGGAGGGGCCCTAAACACCTAAAGGTTTTGGTTTTGAGTATAATGAAAGAACAGAGTATGCTGCAGTAAGAAAAACCTGTGACATCACATGTTTAGGACATGCATGTGAACCTTCCACTCTTTCACAAGATGCTTAACTGGAGGACAAGCAGGACCCAAGAGGGCAGCGATGTGGAACTAGATGATCTTCATACTTCTGTATCAGTGTCTTTCTCCTCCAGCAAATTAAGAATAATATACATGAATGGACACTGCCTTGTGAACTGATTACACGCATAAAAAGCAGCACTGCAATAAAGTAAGCAGAGATGGTATAAAATAAAGGTTTCAGGTGCAAGTCAAGCTGAGGAAAGCACTTAACCTGAAACTGATTTATCCGGATGGACAATTCAAAATATATTTAATACTGTAAAACTTGCCCTGAGTAAGGACACTAGGAATAAAAAGGCACATTTTAAATATTTAAACATGGACGTAATCCCCATAACAAAATGGATATGTCCAGTGCAAGTGGCAGGCAAGGAGAGAGGTCAGTGACCAGAATAAGAATATCCATACATGGATGTGGTGTGGATTACATCAACTGTGGACAAAGTAGAACCTGGAGGTAAGGGACCATTACGGAAAAGCGCCTGAACCCTTATTTAAAATGGAGCATTCCTACCATGGAATTCCACTTCCCACAGGCTCCTCAAATAAATTAATTAGAAATGTTTATAAATGTATAATCATACATATTTTTATTAATGAATTATACAGGCTATCCAGCCCTCGGCTGTTCTTATACCGATTATTTTTCCAAAGGGCAATAGGTACCGTTTAATGTCAACACATTGCCATAAAAAATACAGCAGAGACAATGTAAAATGTATATTTGAATACTTGATACTTTTATTTTATGAAAAATATGCTAACCAAGATGGAGGCCAAAGGTTCTTTTCATTTATGCACGGATTTATTTAAATAATATTGGTATGTTTGCAGTGTCTGCCAGAAGATGGCGATCTTTCCTCACGTTATGGCTGAATGGTCTCCTTTCTGTAATAGTATTGCATTGTAGAGAGATGGAAAGAGCATTAGCTTCAGGTTGCAGACAATATTAATCACAGAGGTGCATTGACAGTATCAGAAGCCCCTGGGTTGTTTGAGCTGTCAGGGGGCCCTCTACTATAGGGTATCTGTTGACTTGGGGGTGCTGCCCCGGATGAAAAGATTTTGAAAAATGCTTGGGGGCGAGTTGGTTGCACTTTCTGGATTAAACTGTTTATCTGTCTGGACTAAAAAGGGCAAATCGCACCCTGTATTGGTTCAAAACAAGACACACTTTATTTTTCCTGTAAAATACGAGACAGTTTGAAATGTTTTAAACACACAGAGCGGAGACCCTTTTTTTTTTTTTTTAATCCGAATGCTGCTGAGCTTCAGCTCAGGTAAGCCCCTGCGTTACAGCCCCCCTGGTAATCAACCCTGTTAAAGAAAGTTAATATTAATCTTTTAAAAAACAACTTTATATACTTCCTATTTTTATAAACCATACATCATTGGGAGAAGCAGAGCCAGTATGTTATGTTAAATATCCTGTATCATAATAATGAGGATAGTTATAATATCATAACGATGAATATAAGACGAGAAAGCTATTAAAGAGACATTATGGTTTTAGGAATTCCAGGTCAACAAACTCATTGCTGATACTCATGTGTAAATAAGTGTATTCCCATTTGCTTCAGAGGAACTGAAAACAGGTTAAGGCACTTAGTAGTTGATAGTGCGCATAAAGATTTTTTCAACGTTACATATATAGTTTCCGACCTGTTCACCAAGAATATGGTTATACTCAAATTTAATTTTCATGATGGCATTCAGCGTTATCTATGGAATTTGAACTTCGGTAATCATCTTCTAGTAGACAATTCGCAGAGGAGTATCGCCCATAGGTGGTGCTCATGCTTCAAATTACAAAGCACAATAATAATAATAACCATCACAGCACAGCTGGCTGTGTCATTTAGAAGCTAAATGGTGTACATTACGGTGCTTGCTTACAATTCGTCCCCCAGATTCTCTCATCAGATGCTTATATTTAAAGGGGTAAAAATAAAATGAACCTTTTATGAGATTCCATCTGCTCAATTGGAGACGGTCATACAGCTTTGATTAAAATGGCATGGTCAGTCATGTTGTACAGAAATGATTAAATCTAGGAATTAACACTTCCCGTATATCTGTGCTGGTGTATGCATTCTGGACCAAAAAAAAGTCAACAGAATATTTTGAGTATTTTTTTTGTCCCACACTGAAAGCACAGGCCTGTGGGAACAACCCAGTGTATATACACCAATAAACAAATAAACCCCCGGAAGGTCAGTAGATCAATCAATCATCTTGAGCGAAGTCTCCAGTTCAAGCTCAGAGGGTGAATAATCATAAATCACTGTTTTGTCGGTTTGCTTCCTGATATCAAGCACAAAAATTCCCAGTGAATCTCATAGAAACGCATACATTTGAATACTTAAGAAAAATACCTGAGCTATCTACCAGTAGTCTAATATAATACAAAGAGATCTCAGCTGATTTTGAAACGTTAAATTATTTTTGGTTTGGGTGGATGTATGTAAGCACTGAAATGACTGCTGGGTCCAGCTTCAGATCCCCTCAATTTTCATAAGCAGTTGGTAAAAATGTCGACGCAGGGCAAGCTTCCTTCAGTCACAAGCCCAAAGATCCAGAAGCTGGCAGATATTTACCAGCCAGGCACTTGTCATACCCTCCCCAGCTTTACAGCAGCGACGGCGTTTTGGCGAGGAATAAAAAAATAATAACAAATGAGAATTGCTGGCAGCCGTGAGGTGGTGCTTACCTGGAGTGGAGGTGAGAGGGTTTGAGGTCATCCCCCCTCTTTACAGACTTACAACATGTGTTTTGCTGGAGATGTGAGGACAGTACATGACAGGACTGGAGGACTTGGCAGCGTCTGACTGGAGGCTGAGAGATGGCACAGTGGGCCCACGTAGTCTGAGGATGACTGTAGACAAGAAATTGTGGAACTAGGAGACGTCTTAGGGCCAAAACCCTTATTTGTGTGAAGGTTTTATTTGGACTACATTATTAAGATAAGAATCATAATTGAATATATAACTAAGACAGCAGGGGTATTTTAGAAGAAACAAATCTTTCTGCATTTTTACAGGAGATATTCATATTAAAATTCAATCTCAAGGAAACAACAACAGCGCCTCCTTTGAATTGGAATGTGAACCTACAATGGTTACCCACAGTTTATGCCCATTCCACAGTTACACCCTGATAACACCTTGAAAAAGGCCAATGAAGGAGTTCTGTAGAACAAAGCCACCCCCCACCCCTGCACCACCCCCACCTGTGGCAAACTCAGCTCAGCAGGAGCTGCATATCCTAGCCGGACTGGACCATCAGCAGGGTTCCACTACTGCGGTCCCAGTGCGTCCGTCACTAATGGCTCTGGAAGGATTCATGGTCATCGACCCATCAAGACACAAAACACACAGATCTTTCACCCCACTCCACCCCCCCCCCCAAAAAAATCATTCATTCTGGGCTTTTATGCCCATCTAAAATGTTCAGTAACAGCAGAGAATGGAGCTTACCAAACAGGATGGGTAAAGTGAAACAAAAAAATGTCAGGACTTGCCCTAGAAAACCATAAAACGCTCTTTGGGCAAGATCAGACAATCTAATGTGGTGGTCACCATGAGGACTTGAGGTCAGTGCTGTTTCATTGACATACATTTCCATTACACCCGAATACAGGATGTGGAAAACAACAGATATAGCCAGACGCAGGGCAAAAAAACTGGGTATTAAAACAAGTCAATACTGGAAGGCATTTCGACTCCAAGACCTTCAGATGTGGCTTTGAGGATGTCATTTGAAAGAGAAAAACAAGTGTATCAAACTTTAAGCCTGAACAGTTTTGTGATTTGTTTTAAAGCCTCACAAGGAAATCTAATGGGATTTGGAAAGAAGAACAGACCAGTCACTCATAACTCTACTCCGTTTTACTTTATGGAAACAATCTGCTACTGAAAAACATTCATGATCAGGACAGCAGGGGCACAGTGGTTAAGGCAACAGGAAAGACCACAGGATACAGTATACCCTGAATATAGACCGCCTCTGGGAAATGGAATAATAGATGAATCTTCCTATAACTAATGATTATAAATACAAATCACCATGTACAAGATATGGGATAAAGGTATTCAAGACTGACCCGAAATCATTAAACCAAAGATGGAATTGTGCAAGGACTCATGTGTGGAGTCTTTTTTCCTTACTTGAATAATTGTTTTATTATTTAGCTTCAACCTGGATAATGTTTCTGGCAAGGTCAGAGCAACTAGGATCATGACTAACATCACAACTTGTATGAAGCTGTGTCTGAAAACAAATCCAGACCCCAGACCATGAGAGGCACCCTGAGATGCGATCCCTTAACCTCCCAATAAACCCAGGTTGTTAACCATTCTGCCATTTGCTCATTCAGCCATAAACTGACAGTGCGCATTACTTATAAGGCAGCAGTGCAGTGTAATGTGGCCTTGGCACAGAATTTCTTACGAATAAATCCGAAGACCTTCACACTTCCCACAGCAGTTTCGTTCGTGACACCAAAGCACCTCTTCCTTGTTCTTTTCTATCTCTACATTTCCTAACAGACACCTATACTCACAGACCAGCTGACTTTTGCCAGCTGAAAACACTTCTTACTGCTACAGCATCTGGATTTGCACCTACATTAAAGGTTCTCCATCTTATTGGCCTCCCAGAACGTCTGCCCTCCACGTTACTTAACTTTAGGTTTGTCCATGTTCCTCACTCCTGTCAGAACCCAACAGACATGCTGCAGACATGGCCGTTGGTGGGTGGGACCGACGACTCTTCAGGAGTTCGACAGGTTCCCCAATAGACTGGGGCGTGCACCTCCAACTAGAGCTCACAATCACCTGATCCTCGGTTCTGAGACGGCAAAAGACTGCTGTGCTGCCCCCTGATTAACTAATAACAGACTCATAGACATAATTATTACCCTGTTGTTACAGGACATCATAAGGTCACAACAGATTTCAGAAAAATGAAGACATTACTTCAACAATACAGTGAACAACTTTGAATCACAGTTCACCTAAATAACGAAAATAATGAAAAATTAAATACCATACCCCCGTCCTTTTTAAAGTTTTTACTGGTGCTTTTGCAACAGATTATTCAAATCTCTAGTTTAAAATATCTACATTATAATGTATTCTAAAAATGCCAATAGCCAAACATTGCTATAATTTATTTATTTATTCCCATTTGTGTTCCTTTGCTATATATAACTGCAGTTTATCAAGTAGCTGTTAATATTTAGTTTATTTTAAGAACTGTTATTCTCAACTTACTGGCAATGGAGTGTGCTTTTTATTTGGTTAACCCTTAGTCTTGCATCAGTTAAGGTTAATCCCCCCGTATTTTACTTAATCGCCATTGATTTACATCTGATTCCATAATATCAGCACCAGGGTTAACCCAGAACTTGAGTTCACTTAGGATTAAACATTGGTATTGGTTAATGTAGGGCTAACTGGTAGTCTTATGTAACTGAGCTAAACTGTTGTCTTGGTCACAAAATCCACACTGGAATCCTGGTCTGGTCTAAGGGATTCTTGTGAAGAAACATGAGTTTGTCCTGTTCAATATTTCCTCCATTTTATTAACTCCACCCATCCGCCAAAGATGACATATTGACTCTGAGACTGGCACTCAAAGACCTCGTGTCCTAAAATGCTCCCCCGCATTTGCTTGAGTCGTGGGTTGTTTATTAGCGTTGTGAACCCCATTCCAAGGATATTACAACCGGATGAAATCAATACTGCACTAAATTGCCTACAATGACCATTGTTTTAAGGAAGCGCAATTTGCTTTTCGTTTAGCGAGATGCTTTCTTCACATGTTTTAATATGGCTATTTAAAATTCACAGTGAAACTTTGGCTCTGGGGAGTCACTTGAACAGTCAAGGTTCTCTTTCAGTTCCTGTGGGCCATCCCTCCATCTCCAGTCAGAAGAAATGGAACAGAAACCGTGGCAGTGTCAGTGCTCTGCTCTGGGAAGGTATAAATCATATAGGGTTGTTCCCTGGACATGTCCCTCCCAAGGTGGTGGTAACCAATGCTGGAGTTCACCAGGCTCCTTGATCGATGCCAAGCTCTCCTGAAGATGTTGTGTCGGCAGCATTAGTTAAGGGAGCAGTTAAGCGAAGCTGTGAAGCAGACCGTCTTCTGCTTCCTTGCAGATATGGAGGTGTGGGTGATTGCTGAATCTGAAAATTGAAAATGACAAAACACTGGAATCAAATTCCGCAGGGAGTGCTATATATATTTTTTTATTAAGAAAGAAAACAGGCCATTCTCCAGGAACCTATCCAGTACACACAAACTAAACCAGTTTCATCCAGGGCAATAACTTTCACATTTGAGGTCTGAGAGCTTTCCCCTGACAGACGAACATGCTACATGAATTTTATGTATTTAATTTGTGTGATTGGGTGCCCATCCTAGTCATTAATGACTGGTTCATGTCATGTGAGAAATGTTATTTGGGAGAAGGGGTGGTTATGCATTATAACGATAAAACAACAGTCTTGACTGGATCTGAAGCCATTAACCTTTTTAAACCATCTGCTTAAAACAGCCTTAGGCATGTACAACTTCCAGAGATTTCAGAAAGGGCCAGATGAAGTTTCAAGAAAGACACTAAAAAAATAAAATAACAGGGAAATGATAAAGTCCACAGAATATGGCCCTATTTCAGTCAATCTATTACAAACCCCTTACAGATTACATTACATTACATATACATTTCACGGTTCCGAGCATAACTAAATTTATGGCTCAACTCGACGGATTTGGTCAATGTGGTAATGTAGCTGTTTGGCCGGTCTGTGATCTCCATGTGAAGTTCTACCTTAATGTGCACATGTGGGAGATGTGAGCAGACGAGAACGATTTCGTGATCTGCATCCTAAAAATTCTCTACAGTATTCCCAAATTGGCTAGTACGCTGTGCAAAGAGAAATTCTCTCCAGTAATGTGTATCTATAATACCGCGGCTGTTCAGTACAATCCCAGGATGACCCAGCTGCCATTAAGATATTTTCTATGGCATGGGAACTGAATGGGGTTGATACAGTACACAGCTCTGTTTCTAACTTACTATATCATAGTATACGACACACACACCACAGCGTCGACGGTCTGTTTTTTGAATTATAACGCTGTCCTCAACGTAAATAATACCAAATAAATCGACGAGTTAGACTGCTGCTATTTCCATTAACACGTTCCCTAAAAAGCTGGCCGAATGCTACCAAATGCCGTTCACGCGACCGTGATTTCCTAGCGCGTGTATCTGTGTCATTTTCGTGTTTCTTCACGGTCAGGATTCTCGAATGTCTCATTGACCACAGCTAGATAACATTAACACACGCGAGAAGGTTAGCGTTTATGATCTGAGGAGATGGCGGGGCTGAAGGTTTGGCAACCCAGTTAATGTCTCGGGCAGTGAACAGAACTAATTAACATTCTCATCTGTGGGCATAATTTATGTAGCCGTGTTAATAGAATTGCTATCCAGAGACATTTGCAATGCATAAAAAATGTGGTCGCGTTGGTTCTTTTCGGTACCCAACTAATACTCTGTTATGCTGTCAAACATGCGATGCTTTTGTTTATCTGAGGCGACACGGCATTCGTCATGTGGAGAGACAGTACTCTAATAAAACAGCTGTTTGATTATCAACCACATCCAGCTCGATCCATCAGGATGGAAGCGGTACGGTGAAGAAGTACAATATAGAAAAACACAGAACGCTAGTTTACATAAATTTTTGTCGTTCAAAATCGATAAAACTCCTAACCCTAATCATAATAAAATGCATATGTACTACGACGTGCAAAAGAACGAATTTGCAAAATTACTCAAAAGGCATGTAAAACCTTTACATGTATGTAAACTGCAATGAAAAGACCAATACACCAGTATTTCAGAAAAAAAATATTGAACCGTGGTTTCAGAAAATCCTCCTCTTAGAACCCTTAACGATAAGAAAAGTTATTTTTTATTAAAGAGTGTGTATTTAAAAAGCTCACACAGCTACGCGAAAAGCCGTTTATGTCTTAAAATGCAGCGTGATGAGGATAGGTCCGCGACAGCGTTAACTCGCGGTACCCTACGCCTGCTAGTACCCCTGAGTACCTTCCAGATGGGAAGGGGGACGTTACTCAGAGTGGTAACATCCGGCATGTGTGTCCCTGGGCCTCCGGGACATTTACACGCACGATTGCGAGTGGACGCCGGAAAGTCAAAACGGTGCTCTGCAGTCCGCCGCTTCGGAGCCAACTCATGAGACGTTTAATCAGTTGGAACGACAGCACTTAATCCCGAAATTCAGTTAAATACTGTTACCCCACAGAAACGTGCTCCCCATGCCCCGAATGCAGAGTTGCCCATGAAGCCCAACATGTTAATGTTACGTCCAAAAACAAAGCCCTAGACACGTACATTACAATATAACTGATTGCGTCTTAGCATCTCTTCTCCTGATGTGCCATGTTTGCAGACGCCACGTAAAATACATTTAAAAAATATGCATGTAAGCCTACAGACAATATTGTGTTAGTGAAGAGATCCCCTGCATTTTATTTTTCCTACTTAATTATTCTTACAGGAGCCCTAAAAGCCACAATTACTAAAGGCTAAAATCAGCGGAAAGAGCAATACAAATACATTTGTGGAGTAATACCTTTCTTCAGCTACTGTAAATTTGATTGCTACCTAATATCACGATTCAAACGTAAACTACGGTTTTACTATGGTCGAAGGGCACATATGATTTACGTTCCTCACAGTCGAGTTTCTGGAATCTGCATATGAAATAAATTTGTGTTTATAACAGTGCTGTCCAAGGGTGCTGAGAAATAAGTGTTTGCTGGATACAGGGAATTTCCTCACGTCGCCACTGGTGGGACTGCAAGCAATGCATGTTTGAGCTTGATATTTTATGCTATCAGGTCGTAATTAAAGTCAATGTATGCCGTATAAGCAAACCATGGCAATGGTCAATTCAATTCAATACCAAAGTAATAACGTGCGTATAAAATCAACATATAAGTGGGCCAAATCATCTAACTGTGAGTAAAGTTTCAAATAACCCATCAAACTCTGTAATCATTGTTCGACATTTAAACAAATATACAGACAAACGTCTGTTCAGATACATCTAATTTGGCACTCTTATTAAAGTGTTTACCTAAATTGTTTGTAAATTTCTAGGCATACACACTGCTGGACATCCCACTGGAGCAATTTAGGTGGAGCAACTCGCTCCAGAGTACTACAGCGGCAAACGTACTGGCCAACCAAGCTAGAAACTTTGAGGTAAGGGGCCCCTGTTTTTAAGCATGGTGCTGCCTGCTGGCCTCTGTTCCAGCAGCTCCATGTGCCAGAAAAGGCCACAGAGGGAAATGCAGACGCACCAGTTCTTCCATTTTCTGACTTTATTCCAAGCGTCCCCTTCAATTCCACATCGGTTCATCACTTATAGTGGTGGGTGTCGCTTCACCAGTACCCACTTTATTAAGCCCTGATGGTCTTGATTGTTCCACATGAATGCAGTCATGAATATAAAGATAATGATATCTTGCATTTTTTTTGTAAGTGATATTGAATTTCAAAGTCAATTAAGGTGTGATTTTCCTGCTGTAGCAGTTTTGCATTCATCTGCAGACTCATAGTGCCTACTGTGGTAATAATTGACCCGAGCGATTTCCAAACTACTGAAACACATTTTATAAACACAGTTGAACTGATTTTTAAATATTTTTGTACAGGTCTATCTCTAAGGGGGTAGGCACATAATACAATCAGTTTTGTTGTGATGGAAAATTGGTAAGTTCTGTACTTCGTGTGGTTTTAGACAGGAGTCTAGTAATTTTGGATTAAGTTCAGTTGGATGCATTAGTAGAGTTACCCTTTTACCAGATTATTTGTCCAAATGTATACTTATGTAGAAACTAATTTTCACTATTTGAAAGTCCATATTATAAACCCCCCCAAAAACTTAGTAATACCCGCTGTTTAAGTCTGGGTCTAGAATTTCATCATCATGATAATCATTATCTAAGGTTGTGGGTTATTGATTAATGTTTAAACAAAGGCCACTTCAGGGGGAAAAAAACACAAAAAACCTCCATCCTACTTTATAATTTCAAAGCAAAACACACAGTAAAGCATTTGCACAAAAAATATATTAGCATTTATTTTACAGCAGCTAAATAACCATTGGATGTTTCCATGGTAACATGGTGGTCCGACAAATGCGGGGACTAAGAGGGAGGTGTGCGGAATCAGAAAGGGCCTGGCTGGAGCTATCCGAAAGCTTGCCTGCCTCATCCCCGCAGAGCGGCCATACCACAGTCATGAGTGCAAACAAATATGTAAAAGTATGAGGAGCATGGGGTGAGGGTATGTGTGCGGGGGCGGGGGGGGGGGTAATTTAGAGATTGCGTTAAGGGACGATGTTTAAATCAAGTAGAATTCAGCCAATGATTGCAGATACAACAGCAAACTGTGATTCATTTACATAGCTTGTTTTGGATAATTGCTATCATTTGCGCAACTGAGAGAAATGTATAAAGGGAACATCCAGTTGAAGGTACACTCCAGTTTTCCTTTAATGCATGTTGATTAACCCTTTACTTACATCACTTGTGTATCCAAGAAGAAAACAAGAGAGATGTTGTTTACAAAATAGCCCAGGCCTCTGGATGTTTTCTGTTCATACAAAAGCTAAGATGCAAAGTCCAATTTTTCGTGGTATTTGAATTCACGCTCCAGGCCACAGAAGCCTTGGCTTCTGTCGACTGCCAGCCTCCCTAGAAGGAGTGGCACATGGCAGGTCAACCTTCAGCAGGCCCTCACACCAAATGGCCTTCCAACTCAGATCCTAGGGTATTTAGTGGAGATTCTTGGAGGTGTTCATACACTGCTTAGTTTCTCCTTTCCTCGGATTCTTATTCCAGTTTACTCGATATCCACAAAATGTCCCCCCCACCCCCACAACCCACACCTCCACAGCCGCCAGGAAGTCTCAGAGGCGAGGGGTGTCTGTTCCTCCCGTCAGTATCTCGCCAGGCCGACTGCTCTTTTTACACGCTTGCGGAGCTGAGCTTCTAATGCTGTGGACGTGTTGGTGATTTTTTTTTCCCACTAAAACCCCCTCACAAACATATCATAAAGTGTTGTGAGATGATGTCATCCTACTGCAAAGCCAGCAGCACAAGACTTTGAACTCAGAAAACTAAATAACCTTCATAGATGTTTAGCTAATACCAAGTAAAGTAACAGTCATTCTATTATATGTTATACATCATCACTATATATGGGATAGCGACAGAATTGTTAATTATGTATTGTTGCTTCTGAAACATTCTCATCTAGTAAGACTTCCTTTACACAAGATAGGGAATAGGTCAGAATGACATGGATTGCGAAACAGGTCTGACTCTGGGTTTTGGAGTTCCTTTCACCTCCATGATGGTAGATCTGGTTCCCTCTGTGTATGTAGAATGTGTTTGTTTTTCCAGTGTTTGCTCCTGCAGTATAATAAAAAAAAAAAAAAAAAAAAAAAAAACACCCTGAATTGCCCATAATGTGTGAATGTGGATAGTATGAGTGACTAACGCAATATAATTTATTATTCGAATGGGGCTTGACACAAGACTCCCCTCCCCCCCCATCATACGCTTGATACCTTACTGATATATAATCTTTTATACGTTTAGGGTAATACTCTGAATGCATATAATACTCTGATTGCCCATCAACCACATATTCACATGGACAGTAAGGTAGTAAACAACGTTAGACTGACATTCATGAATGTGTCAGTGAAAAAGTAAACCCATACTTCTATGCTAGGAGTGCAGAAAATGCAAAAACATTGGCCAGCTGTTCACTATTCCCTTTAGCAGTCTAAAAAATGTTGTGGCCAAATTCATTGTTCTGAAAATTAAGAACTCGATATACTGAAACGTAGCCAATAAGCTATGCTGACACAGTAAATCCACCACTTCTTACTAAGCAGCAAAAATTCCCTTAACGTAAAAGGATTCACAATGTATTTCTTTTATTGGGTACTTTGCATTCATGCATAGGAGGCATGACAAATTGCAGATAATACCTAAAAAGAGCATCAGTGTCATGTAGCTCCCCTGAAATTACCCATAATCATTTCACCACTTCACAGCACTTCAAGTTCATCACAGGAAACACACTATGGCAAGTTAAGGTACACAATGTCTTTGGCATGAACCACACATATTTAGACTGCAAGATGAAGCTAGAGGAAATCCACCCAAATTCTGGGAGAACACACAGAACACACAGGGGCCAAAAAGGAAACAATTGCTTGGAAGTGTGAGGCCACCATGCCACCCATAGGAAACCTCAGCTGCCCCGAGAAGCCCAGCACTGTCATGTGGCGTCTTTACAAGGTCAACGAAGCTGTGTTAAGATGTCCTGCATAAGAATATTTCTGTCATTTCTGTCATCCTTTTTACTGTGACGTGTAGTACAGGTGCCCTTGTAATAGAAGTCAGCAGAAGTGAACATCCCGCACCCCATACAGATTACATCATAAGAAGACCAGAAGCAAACTGACCAAACACCAGCCAGCTCTCTGCTTACGCCACACCAGCTCTTCATTATACACAACACTTCAGCTACCAGGAAGCAGAGACTGGCCATACGCTCCAGGACACACCAGTGCAGCACACATGGGCAGACGGCATTTTTGCTGCATAGTGCCATTGACTCTGCAGAAAAGACCTTGAGGAATTTTAATGGGAACCCAGTTTTAGTAGATTTTGCCTAGACTTTCTGTGTAGCTGGACAAGACATGCAATGAAAGAATAATGCCCTCCATCAGATTAAACAGATCTGGGACCCTGCATCAGGGGTATTTAATATGCGTTTCCAAACAGATTTCACTCACACGCATAAACAAGCTTTTGATCTACACATTTTCAAATATTAGTAGAAAGTGCATACGTCAGTAATACTCCACACTTGCCAGATCTTCTAAAGCTTTGGACACTGCCTGGTACAGAACTTCTTACATGACACATGCTGGCACTGAGGATTATGGACTAGACATTTGGGCTGCAGGCATGAGCTGCGCACCCCTTCCAGACAGGCCTCTTCCAGAAAGGTCTCCATCCAGCACGGCATGGACAGTTTGGCAGAGAGGGAAAGTGTACTGGCAGCCAGAGTCGAAGCCAAGGCCCTCCCCAGCTGCCTCTGCAGCTCACCCCACATTTCCTGCAGCTTGGCTGGCCCCTGCCCGGCCATCATAGCCTACCGCAGTATCCCGCAATGTTGCTGGTAGTTTTATAGAGTTCTCTGAGGGCACTTCATTGCCATTGTTGCCTCTTACCACATAATCAGTAGTGAGATTTGTGAGCTACTTATGCACAATGAATATTAATATGGAGGTTGTTATGCCGTGATGTATCATAAATAACAGTTTGAAATTTCAATCGGCAATGCAACAACAAAGTAATGAGATATGCAGGCTTATCTGAGCCTAGGAGTGAGTCACAGAGTCTCACCGGCAACCAGTCCTGCAGCAACACTAGACATATATTTCTCTAAAAGGAAGCAACAGTATAGTGTGGCATACTTAAAATCTGGTTTATTTAGGGTTCATTCATTTTGTAGTTGGAAAGACAAGATACAACAGGTGCGTTTCTCGACTCGCTAAACAAGAGCGCGGAACTTCAAGAGGGAGCGGGTGACAAATTTAGCAAAGAGAACGGCGATGATAAAAATGCAACCAATCAATTCTCAGTAACTGCTCAAGCAGGCTGTGGCATTTCTGACCCCAATCTGATGAAGGACGGGATTATGGTAGGTATGATAGGTAGACCTAAGTCTATAGCATAGCCATAAAATATGTCAAATAACCATTACAGACAAATACATCAATTACTTAAAAAAATCCACTGATAGTGTTATATTAAAACTTTGTTTTTAATCAACCTTATCTTTTAAAAATTAAAAGCCTCACCCAATAATCTACACTCCCACATCCTGCATTATATTCAGCATGTAACTTTGATATCTCTCCCTTTCTCTCCATATATTTATCAGCTGCTTTTTTGTCCAAAAACACCATTTAGGCTTCAAAGTAGGAGACAGAAGCTTCACTGGTCATCAGAAACAAAACATTGACTTCAGTGAGCACACGTGCAGTTGCATCGTCTCTGCGGTATTTCTGCAGCACTGATCAAGCTTATCGCTCATTCTCAGAAAAGTGCTTTGCTTCTCCACAGATCGCTTTGGGGGAATTCTGAAAGCGACATCATAAAACTGTTCTGATGGCATTCCCAGAAAAACAGAACTCTAAAAAAAAATAAGCACATAAATAAGTAGCGATGACTGCAGGGGGCAGTGAGGGACACAGACGGCGAAGCCTCGAGGTTACACTGTGGGCACATTGTCTGCTGCCTTTCCTGTAAATGTTGCAATCATCACCTGTCTGACCCAGTGATATCTTTAGAGGACATATTTGACAGATAAAAGAGCAAATTACCTGACAGTTACTCTTTGCTTACAGTTCAAATCCCAGTTTTGAAAACAGACTGGATATTTACAATGGATATATATTTTTAAATGTTTTAAAATGCGTTAACATGCAGTTATTATTATGAGGCTTTATGCTTTTAATGGTCTGTATTTTAGTCATGACCGATTAAAAAGTGCAGCTTCCCATTGACAAAGACAGAAACTGAAGAAATGCTCTACCCCCTTTGAGGGCCCTGTAATGGCTGAACGGAAGCATGCCTGAGAGAAGGCAGCGGTGAGCAGAGGAAGGCCAGAGAGAAAGGTCAGAGGGCAAAGGGCATGCCGACTCACTGTGATGAATGGCTGATAAGATCAGTAGCTTATCATTCCAAGGCATCTGAAGAAAGCCTGAAGTGTATATTTTTCTTAAAATAATGACTTGCAATCTACATACTTGTTTTCTGGTGTATTCTACTAACAATATAAATCCCTCTGGCCTCATCATTCATCATGGTTTTTGATATCTGTCACCACCTCCAGTTTTATACCTGAAATATGCTTTATTTACTGTAGCTAATAAATATACCACATTAATACCACACTCTCCTCATGTTACAGAGCCTTGAGGAGGTGAGAAGGCTAGTGCACATCAGGGAAGCTAAGGGCTATAAAGCTATATAAAGTTTTTATCTCCTGCCAGGGTCACCCCTGGCAAGTAGAGGGTAAGGAGCATGCAGTGATGCAGCATGTTGCTGCACCCATCGCATAGCAAATCACCTCAGGGATGAGAACGCGACACAGTGGATGACACCTCAGCTCCGCACTGGAATGGAGCAAAACAATGTGAATTTTTTTTCCAGTGGCTGGAATATGTAAAGTATTGTGAGTTAAGGGCCTTGCTCAAGAAGCCCAATGGAGCAGAACCACTCCTGGGATTCAAACCGGCAACCTTCTGATTGCCAGCACAGATCCCTAGCCTCACAGCCACAGCAGAGATAGAGCAGGAAAGGGATTACCTACAAGGTGACATTAATGAACATAAATGGACTGGACTAGAACATTTTCAGTCATGCAAAACACCATCTACTACTTAGATAATGGGCAACAAAGAAGAAATGCTATGACTTTCAAAGACATGAAGAAACTAGATAGGCTGACTTGATACAATGCTGTTAACAGCCAACTAATATCAATTTGATTTTGTGGATCCCTTTCAATATGCTCGTACAATTGGTTCAGGCTGAAACTGACTGCAAACAAGATATACTCCTGGTGAGTGGAGACCGGAATGCCAAAGTTGGAAATGAGAAGGTGGGAAATACTGTTGGCCAGGATCGACTTGGAAGCAGAAACCAAGCTGGAGAGCAACCAAGCAGCTTCTCTAAATCCAATCACTACTACACTGCCAATATATTGCTCAAGCAACCAGTGTCATCACCAGATGGAGGCCACAGAATCAAACACACCATATCCCCAGTGTCAAACGGTAGAAGACAAGCAGGAGCGGATGGACTCAATTATGGTAGTGAATATGCCACCAGGAAGTCTAAAGTCCCAGAAGACAGGACATTTTGGAGAAATGCCATCCACATGGTTGCCAGGAGTTGACATCAACTAGACTGCACCTAAAAATAACAACACTGTACTCAATATTACATGCACGTTGATTGCAAAGTGCATTTTTCATTAGTTTTGCAGCTCTGCTCAGCCTCTTTCTGAGGGCCCCTAAAAGCAGGCATATCTGTACCAAACTGTATGGTGAAGCAAAGACTGATTCCTTTCAATGGGAAAGGAAGATCTGTGAGGCAGAAATCCTTATCTCTTCAGTCGGCAGCTAGCGATCCTAGAGAAAGGACCACAACAGGGCAACATCAAGACCAAAATCGGCTAAGTAACAAGGACCGTGGAAGTGTTCGTTCCCCTGGATCCCAATGCGCAATATCCAGTGCTGAAATATTGTCTGATGGGTGACCTAGCGATAGGGGTAATGGGAGATGTTGCTTAGAGACCAATCCTTTATTTTAATTAGGAGAATAATGGGACAAAACCAGGATAGATTGCGCTCTGATGTAGCCGCTAAATTGTCCGTCTCATTATAAAGAATGAACCTCATTATGCAGGGCTGATTCTAATAACTTACTATGCTGCGTATAGAAGAATTCCCGCATTGTGCTGAATGTCATAAGACAGTACCAAAAAAAAAAAAAAATAGAAGGCTGATGACTGTCTACAGACTGTATTGAAGGGGGGGGGGGATTGAAACAGCCACCGATTGAAACTGTGGCTCAGCTGGTGATACAATGACAGGACACCCCCAGGGTTGTGTGCCTGAATGTGATCATCGGCTCTTTATGTGTGGAGCCTCTTGTGTGTTTCCCTGAAGTCCCTGGTTTCCTCCCATAACCTAATAACATACAGTTAGGTTAATTCCTCTAGCTGGCCTATATTGTGCAATTTCTCTGTGATGGACTGGCATCCTGACCAGGGTGTCCTGTGCTCCATGCTTGCTGGAATAGGCTTCAGGCTTAGTGTGGCCCTGTACTTGATCAATGGTTATGGATGGACTGAAACTGTCCACAGAAATATGTGAATATGATGAATGTACGATGCACTGCACGTTATGAATGGCAATGGATTTCGATGATATCCATCGAAATGGCAATGAACGACAGAGGGTCCATCTGAATCCATATGAATGAATCATTCTGCATTGTGTTTTCATCTCACGCGCGCTGCCATGCGTTCATCACTTCCTGCCCTTTGTTCTTCTGCACATGTCCCGGTCACCACCGGTCACTCAGTGGTCCCTCTTTAAGCCCCTGGGGAATACACACAGCACACTCACCTTAAAAATGTAAAGCTACACACCACTCTTTAAAATTAACCTGAAATAAAAATCCATTTTACCCCTGTGCCAAAAAAAACAATATGCCTCAGATGCTGATTGATCAATACACCCTGCCTTCAATTCAATCAGAGAGGATGAAAGACAATTCTCCATATAATTTAAAATGATACAGGTCCATTATAGTGCCAGAAATTCCATTATAAACAAATCCCACCTGTTCAACCCCTGTCCGGCCATTTTTTAAATTTTCCTGTCACTTTCTGCATCATCTCCCCTCCATATGGGGGTGGAGATCAAGTTAAATTCTCCGCTTTGGGTTCGTTAAATTCTACACAAGTATTCTATGGCTGAGGATGTCAAAACTTTCATTAATTCAGTCGTGGATTCAGTTAAAAGAAATATTTGAGTAATAACACTTTTTATAACTCATGCCATCTTATTGCTTTTTCATCAAACGTCTGCTCTTAAGAGAGACACATCATTAAAACACAAAGACTATAAATTGAAATGCCATTTTTTCCTTTAGTGAATTCAGAGCTAAATTAAACATATCTGGAACTCTCTTCAGCTGCAGCTTTGGCAGTCGGGCGGTCCTGTTGGGCGTTGGCAGTTTCGGTGGACTGGCAGAATAATCTCCACAAAGCCACCAGAATGTCTGGAGCTAGTTAATGTCAGCCAGTACACGAGGCTAACAGAACCACGGGGCAGCCATTTTTGGTTGCCACACACATACTATCCATAAAACAGCGGAGGAGGGATGGAGGCTTGTATCACACAAAACCATACCACAAGGTCTGACAGACATATTCACAGAAACACCCAGCCTTATGATTCTATTATTACTATTCCATTATTTTTAAAGTACCCATTCAAAAGGCCACCAAAAGCACTAGATTAAAACTGACAAAATGGCTTTCCCAAGTCATCCCTGCCTGTGGGTGAGGCCTTCTTATTGCCTTTATAGCTGAGTGAATATGTGGAGATTTCTGTACCACCTTTACTTATATGATTATTTTCTTTTACTTTCCATTTTAAAATCACTTCTCAAAACTGGCCAGTTTCATCAGTTACGTTAAAAGTCAGTAGAAGCACATTCACAGCAGTGGTCCTTGATTAATGTTTTTTTCTGGCTCAGAAGGACTATCAATTTCCCATTAACATCTACAATGGTTCAGAATCAGTTTTCAGAGTGCCAAGTGAAAATTAAGCTTGAGATTGTGTCCTTTTCAGAACGCTGAAGGGCTTGACTGGCCCCGCAGAGGGGAGCTGACTTTACTGCTCTCAAATGCATTCAAATTAGTTATTTAAAAAAAAAAAAAAGCTCTCATAACTCAGAATAGTGGCTAGTGGTGTCACTGGCCCAGAGCTTTGGGGGCTGTCGGTTCAAATCTGATTATATGTCTGTGTGTCCCAGAACCTGAACACCAATCAGTGTAATTGTGCCTCTAAGCTTCTCCAGAGGGCTTCTGAGAATCCTGTGATAGACTTGCTGTATACTTCCCCAGAGAGATTCCAGATCAATGAAACCCTGATTGGGTCCGCAGTTATTCATAAGAGACAGAAACGACGGCTCGTCTTGATGCAGATAGAACATCCATTTAGGATGGAGAATGCTTTAAAGCATGCCGGTGTACATACGTCTTCAGGCAGGCCAGAGCTAAGCAGAGTCAAGACGCTGTTATGACACAGAGTCCTTAAAGAGCCTTTTGCTATATTACTATGCCCGGGGAAACGAAGGTGTGGCAACAAATCCTGTTATGGCTTCCCTTCACGATAGGCTGAATTTCAAATAAGCTGCCAGAGCAAAACTGACAGTATCATCATTGCACTGCAAACACAAAAACAACAGACCCTAAGGGAACGTATTTATCTGCAGTTTGTATAATGAATACTCATCCAAGTCCCGCTTTATCACAATACTCCTGTTTTAATGCATTCAAATGACAAGTTCCTGCATCAACTGGAGAGAATAAGTAGACAGAAGATGAAAGGGAATTAAAGACAAACATCCATGTGAAGGCCAGGGATGCAGCTGCTGTAGGCCTTCTCACACAAAATGTAGCTCTGTTTTGTAATGCAAGGTTTCACTGCCACAAAGCATGCATATCATCTGCACCTTCCATTAATTCTCAAATGATAAATTTTGCATCGCTACAAAAAAAATGTGCTTAGAGGCATTCAGTGTGTGGAAGTCACATAAATCATTTCTTTTTTAGCGTGGGCCTTTTGGAGAGCTTGGGAAAAACCACACTGTGTTCTAAATTCAGATACTAAGACGAAATCGGTTTGCTTTCTTCTTAAGAGAAGTCAGCACTGTTAAGCACCCATGGAAATGGCACCTTTAAATCAAAACAGTAATATATATTTCGCATTAAACAAGGCAAAAGGTAACAAGCTGCTAGAATCCACATTATGGGAAACCAGCCGTATTTTCAATATCAGCGCATGACAAAATGCCACGGGCTGGGGGGGAGAAGCAGGGCAGACTGCAATAGCTCATAAGAGCTCATTCTCATTATCATTACCAAACAAATGTCAATCCATATCACAGCTCGCTCATCTATTTCCCCAGAACCACATAACAGCCTATGTCTGGAAAGACAGGGTACAAAACGACATCGATATAGTAAATGAGTTCAATGATAGTTTTGCACAGGTATTCACTGTTGAGGACACTAGTAACTTA
>JAABNX020000121.1:598827-622234 GCA_015163995.2 Mormyrus lacerda | reverse complement strand
AATTATATATTTTTTACTGGCCAATGGGGGCCCCCTTGCAGGCTGGCACACGTGGGGCCCCTAGGTTTAAGCCATATGTAGCCTGTGCGTTAATCCGCCCCTGCTCCTTTCAGTTCAAACACCCAAGTTCCTTTTGTGGTCAGTCACAAATGAGGGAGAAAAAGAAATGAATGGTGTAATTTAGGAACAACTTGCCATTGCTGTCATCTACTCGCTTCATCTACGAATGAAATATCCTGCATATTTCCCAGCTTAACCAGGTGTTTCGAGGTGTGTATTGTAGCAGAATAAACGTTAACAAATGCCAAAATCATTTGTGCGCCGCTACTGAAATCGCATTTTTCCCCTTTCATAGACATGGAACCAGGATGGGTCAAGGAAGTGAGATGTAATTTAAGAAATATAAACAGCATTAAAATGGCAGTTAAAATGAAGATAACAGCGATTACAATACCGTGATATTTAATTAAGACTACAGTGCTGCTTTATTTCCATGGATATGAGCATTTATAAGGCTCGGTGACTAGGCGTTGAATTTTCAGCTAAAATTCATTACGCGGCATCCCGGGTTATAAACGCTGAAAATGAAGCAGAAAACCTCCGCGTTCCGAGCTGGATAATAAGCCCGCGTCTAAGTGCCTCGTAATGTCGTTGTAATTTCCGACTGTTGAATCAGAGGAAACTTTATACTCACAACCTACCCGGCATCCCGCACATCTCTCCTCAGACCTGTAATTAGGCGCTCGGGAGCTGACGGGAAATGGGAGGCTCGTGCCCTACAAGGCACGAGAGCACCATGCAGCCTCGAGACGCTGACGTGCACGCTCGCGACTCTCTGTGCAAACAGCTGGAGAGCATAGGCGAGTTGCACCCAGGGCGAGTGCGTTCTGCATGCCGTATAATTAACTAACAGGATTTGTCTTTGTTTTTCTTTTTTTAGTTAGTATCTTACACTGCTGCATGTGAAGCTATCACACATTTGTACAGTTGTACAATGTACGAAAAACTTCAATGAAAGTCAACTGAAGACGATTGTGAAACTTCTTGTTCTAAAACTACAGGAATGTCATGCCCCGATCGTGCTGACCCTCCCGCATCCCACGCCCCCCTCTCTACCTCGTGTGGAATCCCCGTGTTCCCAGCTGTTTCAATTACTGTTGATTACTGTGGTGTACTTAAAAATATGTGATAGAGTCTGTTTTCCTAGTGCGGTCATTGACGTCGCGCCGTGTTCCTGAATGTGGTCTCCCCTAACAAACCCTGTGTTCCTTTGACTGCTGTGCCGGCTTCCCTGCTCTGTGCCTGCCTGCACTGTGACAAGGAATACCTCCTACTATCCGCCCATTGCTTATCCTAAGTGTATGAATTTACATTTACACTTATTTATTTTATAGATGTATTCATCTAAAGAGGTTTACCACAGAAGCAGATAATGCATTACAAGGATACAGTTGTCAAGGAGTCATCTAGGAACAAGTGCCAAACAGTTGTGGGGAAAAGAGCTATACAAACCCTGCTTAAAACCTTCCATCTAAAACGTAGACTTACATGCGACAAACAACCAACACAGATATTTCCAATTAGATAGACAATTAGCAGTTAAGGTCAGTGGTAAGGGATGAAATTAGTTCAGTGGATAAATGGTGGATAAAGGTTTTCCTAGAAGTGATGAGTTTTAAGTAGGTAGTTGGGTATTTTGTTCCACCACTGAGGAACTACGCATGTAAAACTTTTAGTACAAGACTTGGTACTATGCTGAAGGAATCAACAGGTGCTGTTTGCTTACTGATCATAGTGAGCCGGACAGGGTACAAGTTCTGGTTGAAACACTTAAAAATTATCCCAAATCTAATTAATAATAGATGTTACATTAATCCCCATCGGGAAATTAACACCTCCCCCAACTTGGTCTGTAGGTGAGAGCAAGCTGCCTGCAAAAGGGCAGTCGCCCAGGGAGCTGGAGATTAAAGGTCTTGCCCAAGGACCTGCAGATGTGCTGAGACCAGGCTCGACCTGGCAACCTTCTGATCACGGGCACAGAGACCTAGCCCACAAGTCCACTTGACAACTTCATAATTAATACTGAGAGTGCGAGTTACCTGGTTAGTTAAGAATTTCTGTTTTAGCTATTCTGTTTGACCTTGAATTGGTGTCCATTTGATTTGATCCGGAAAGCTACATATGAAGAATGGAGATGTTTAGATCTCAGCAGAGTAAAAGGGCTTTGAATCGTAGTGTTTCGTGGTGACCATTAAATTCTAGACCAGGGGTCACTAATGTTTTTGAAACTAAGAGCTACTTTATGGGTACTGAGCCATACAAAGAGCTACCAGTTTGAAACGCCCTTCTAAACATATCTAAATTTCATGTATATATATAAACATGTTCTAATTGCTTTTTCTTCAGATATTGTCATTTTCAAATCTATATAAATGCAAATGTGATTAAAGAAGTATAGTAACAGGATAAAACTAAATTTTAGATGCTGCTCACTGGTGAGTTCTGCTATTTTTAGAACAGGTCAGTGGGCAACTCATGTGGTCCTTGGGGGCATCCTGGTGCCCGTGGGCACTATGTTGGTGACCCCTGTGCTAGACTCTGCACCAGTGCATTACACAGCAAAGAAGTAACAGCAAAAAAAAAAAACTAGTTTAAGGTATGGGAATTAGTGACTGTGTAAGTGCTGTAAATGTGCCCTAACCCAGGGAACTGTGTCATCCTCCCCCAGAGACTCCTGCAGCATCACTATGCAAGGGTGATATCATGTGACAGCTGTGACAGGAGAAAGAATGTGAATCATATGCTTTACTGAAAAAAATGAAAATTTAGCAGAGTAATAAGGCCATGCAAATTTCACCTCATTATAGATCTCTCAAATCGCGAATCAGACCTCAGGTTATATATTTACAAATGAGCCTTCAGGTGATTCAGCATCTTTAATATTTTAGCATCATAAAGTGTAATATGATACAGCTTCAATTTAGGTTTTGCGATAACAAATATACAGGAGTCCAGCAAAAAGCACCATTCTCTCACATACACATACTCTTCACAGAACGCCAGTGTTACCTGGCTGCCTCACACCTTGTGGGCACAAGTTTATCGACCAGCTCCCTGCCTCATTCATTTTGATCATTTTTGGGAATTCTCTAACGATTTTGAACTGCTGGTGTGGGCCAGTGAAATCTCACACAAAGAGGCCTAAATACTTGTTGCAATGAAAACAGACAGGAAAACATTAAAAAGTACCACAAAAAAAAAACAAGAAACGCCACTGCCTGCACAGCGAAAAGATAAGGGACATTTGGAAATTGTCACAGAGAACATAGAGTCTCTCCCTTGCAGTTAAGCTCCGTGGGGAATAGAAAGGACACCTACTGTATGAACACCTTGCCCAGCTCCCAGGTGCTCGGATTTGCAAGTAGATGCTGTCCCTCAACATTCTTCATTGAGAATCATGGCAGATCACCCAGCACTAAGGACCCAAGACTCAGAGTGACCAGGGCACAAGGTGACAGTTGAACTGAAGCTGCTATTTATTGCTAATGGATGCTTAAGAGCCTGCGTCAGTCTACGTTACTGTGTCAGATAAAAAGATCTGCTCATATATGGTAAATGCAGATGGGATGGGTTTGTGGCATTGAAAAAGAGGCCTGGCAGAGGTGACCGGGAATTAACGGGGCAGCTTCCTGCTAATGCGGGAATGAGTCGAGGGTGACGACGCCTGCTGTAGCAGTGTTCGTTACAGGAGGCTCACGAGGTCTACACGCTGTCGACAGCAGCCTTCGTCAACACCGCAAGCCTGTGTTTCTGCCGCAGCCAAATCCCTTCATCCTCTTTTCTGGTCAAGGAGTGAAAACGCCTTGTTGGGATGAAAAGTGCGACTGTCTAAAAATACAGCAGATGTGTGTGGCTTAGACGTGCGTGAAGTCAGCCAAGGTAAATATTCAAAGTGCAGTGAAACAGGTTATGGGCAGCCTGGCAGATTAGTGGGGTGAAATGCTATCTCGTGCCTCTGCCATTGGGCATCTTGAATCCTGCAAATTTTCTGTCTGTGGAGTAAGACTGGAATCTTCAACCTTATTTACAATTATTTCCAGAAAAAAAAGTCAAATGCTTTCAAATGTTTCTGTGTGGAACAATAATAATAAAATAAAAAAAAAAACATCTGTTTTCTAATACTCATTAGATCCCCGCTGGCTACTGGTAGCTCACAGACAAAATGTAAGTGATATCGATTGGGGGGGCTGTGTGTGAGAAAGTTTTCACTGCTAGAAAAACAAAAGTATGATCTTCCATAATTTCAAACGATGAACAGTCAACCATCAACACTTACTAATTATCACTGAAAACATGCCACCCACGCCATCACAGAAATAATACTCATTTTCAGTTAGCAAATGCTAACACGGCTAAGATACTTATCAAGTACTCTGCCCTACAGCCAGGGGTGTAGGAACCAAGGAGGGGCAAGTTGCATTTAAATTATTATGGTGTGCTCCCCCGAATCAAATTGTCTCCTACGGCCTTGCCTGCAGCCATAGTGATAGTCCAGCAAGAGTGAGAAAATGCCTCACATTTGGAAGTTTTGCCATGTTAAATCAGATAAGGACTAACCTCAATTGGAGTGTCTTTAGTTATTAAACTAAATTGAACAACAGATTATTTAAAGTTATTACTGAAAGTATTGAAATGGTTGCAATATAAAAGTTTCAAAGTTTGATAAAATGTATTTTTTTTTTATTTTGTTGGTGAATAAAATACTTTGGACATTTGCTTGACTAGTTCCAGTAATCATAATATCCCCATGACAATATGAATAGAAGAACTGACCTTGTGAATTTTGGAAAAAAGCTACACACCCCCACAGACACCTACATGCAGTGCACGCACGCACACACACACACACACACACACAGCAGGAATCAAACCCACAATCCTGGACAAACAGGGCCCCAGTGACACCTTCTGAACTCTGCACCATCCATCATCAAAATATCTGAAGTCATTACAAAGTTTGTGTGTCTCATACAATCTATAAAAATACAATTTATATTTTCAGAATTTAAAAAACAAGTTCCAGGTTTGTGACATTTATACCCGTGACACACTGCTTGTTAGGGATGGTCAGCTAATGAAATTTATGCTCTTTTTAAAGCATCACCAAGTGTGTTGGCGGGGGGGCAATGTCAGGAAGAGGAGAAAGGGAAATAAAATTCATTTAAAATTCAGAGCCCAGTTTTCTCTAGTACTTCATTAAAAGATGTGATTGAATCTGCATTTTTTTGGACCACATTTTAACACCGCCGCTCGTTGGATCTTGTAAGCGGACCTCCTGGATTGGGATGCCACACTTGAGGATTCCGGACATGCTGCGTTCGGCGGCTGGAGAAGAGAATACTCGCCCCCGCGTCTGTGCTGTACAGACATGGAGAGCTGTGGGTGGGGAGGGGGAGGCAGGTATCGATCCATCTCAGCTGTGTGACTGACTTCAGCACACATACCCTTAAGTCACAAAGCTGTCTGGCTACCGTCATCTGTCTAGAATGGCCCAGATCATGATGGGAGAGCGCCCCAAAAGGCAGGCACCTCACGCACATGCTCTTTTCAGCACTATTAGCGCTGGAGATAACAGCCGTGGCACAGTCACGCAAGGCGCAGTGTGATACCTGACCCAGGGGGACCAGGCGCGTCATCGGCCCATAGTTTATTTGGTACCACACTGGGCTTTTAAATGGCATAAGCAGCCACCTAGATCATGGATTCCAAAATTTTTCAGCTGTCGTGATAGAATTTTAAATGTTTTAATTGGGAAAAATAACTATGTAGGTCATATTTTTAAAATATTGTGTCCAAGGTAAAAATTACATTTTGATGAAAATGTCTGTCAGAATTTGTCACATTTTTCTCCTCTAACTGATGGCACCACGTTTATTAAGCCAGAATGATTTTGATAGCTGTCCTAGGGACACAGGGGAAAAGAATATGGCGAAATTATCAACCATGCAGACTGAAAGGAGACAAGAGTTGGTGGGTACAAATAAAGAACATTCACAGAGGGCTTTGCGTCTAAAAGGATCCAATCAGCCGCTTAATCACCGAACGGACGGCCTGCAGGAGGAAGCGAGGAGCCGTGAATCATGCCCATTACAGCCTCGCTTCCCATCAGTAAGTCACATGACCGGCATACGGGAGGCTGCCGCCGCCGCCGCCGCCGCCGCGCGAGAGGCTGCGTGACTGAGCGCCGGTCAAAATCCATCAGCAGTCTGGAGCAAGTCATTATTTTCAGGAACTTCGTTTTTCTACCTGTCGTTCTCTTCGCACGGCCTTCTTAAATAACACACTTCTCAACACCTCCCGCCGCTGTTGCGCTCCTCTGCCATACAGAGTGCAGACCGAAGGCCTCCCTGCTGGATCAGACCACGCACGGTCAGCTGAAATGCTGGCACCCGTCGCTATAGAGGTGACTCTTTATTAACATGTGTGGGTGGTGGTGGAGGTGATTTATCCCACCTCTCCCTGATTCTCCGTGTCCCTCCGTTACAGTTGTCACCTTGGAGCTCTGCTAATGCTGGACCTGAATGTCAGAACTAGAGATGTGGACTGTTATTCTCTTTCTCCTTTCTTGCCAAAAAGGCAAACCGCTCCAACTGAAAAAAAAAAAACAAAATAAAGCCTCTCATGCAAAGCATGCTGGGTAGCACCACCCCACCGTGACCAGGATAAGTACCTGGAACATGGACGGATTGATAAAGTTTCTGGTGACGCGTTCCAGGAGCAGTCCCACAATGGGTTTGCTGGCTCTTCTGCTCCTCCAGTCAGACACGTCATGGTTACAACGCGATCAAGGCTCCTCGAGCTCCGGCAGACCCCGGGGCTGCTTGCGGTGTGAGGACGGCATGGATCCACAGATTATTCCTGTAACCCCCAGGCCACTGCTCGGTTCAAACAAATGACCGCTCTTCCACGAGATGTACATATCAGTCTCTAATGTGCTGCTTAATTAACTGTGGCCGGGAAGACCCCGGAAAGGAAGGGGTGCAGGAGAGCACGGGAATTACAGTGATAGATGGGATTCGCGAAGGATCCGGAAAACCTATAACTGCCACCGCAAATGTTTCTCTACAATATCTCAATGATTCACGAGGGTCATGCTTGTTAAATTAAGCTATCTGAAGATCTTATTGCAGTTTTTTTTTCTTTTCAATTTGCCACCTACAAGATAAATTATTGACCAAGAAACTTCACTTTCTGTGAACCCATTCCCTGCTCCATCCAGACTTATTTATTTTTTAGGTAGAATGGAATAAAACTCTGGGACTCGATTTCCTAGTAATAATTTTACTTTTGTTACTAAATAAAATCTGTGGTCCCACGAGACATCAAGAGTCTTGAAAAAGTACTATTCTGCTATTTTGCTAAATTACAAAATGAATCTAACACATTTCCTATGATTTTTCCGACACTCTATCAAAAACCTGAATGCTCACACTATAGGTTTCTACAGAGAAAGCTTTCAATGTCAGTGAATTTAAATTCGGCTTTAAATGTAAGCATGACAGCTGGGATCCCTGAATGCAGGAACTAGGAAGGTACTTTCGCTGAAAGTCTTTCCAGGTCTTCGTGCGCTTAATCTTTGCCTGTCCTTCTTACTGAAGGTTTCCACGTAGCCGGAGGAAACGCTTACGGACAGCCGGCCCAGAGGCCTCCATAGGCTGTCAGTGGGACATCGTTTGCGGCCTCGATTTCAGCGCTCACTCTCGCCTGCTTCTTATTCGCTCTTTATCTCGAGACCTCTGTGGTAGTTATGGCCCTTGAAGTGTTACTTTCACAAATGCCTGTTTCACCACTTACAGTGAATGTGAGGAAAACTGTGATCTGACCCTGCGTATAAATAAAATGATACGTTTATAAGCACCATTTGTATAAATTAGTATATTTATAAAAAGGGACTCTGCGTATTGTATCCAGATAATTTGGAAAGGTAATGAAAATGGTTACATTTAAAAAGTAACATAATACTGCCTGAATATATGCCAGTTTTTTTTAAAGCAGTAAATGTGAGAGAACATATATTCAGAAGTTACTCCAGCTTTGTAAATTGCTTTATTCCATAATAAACTAAAGGATTAAAAATTGATTTTATAACTTTAAGTTGAATATAGTCAGGACAAAATCCTTTTGAAAATCCATTAAGAAAAAGAAGAAAAAAAGAAAATCCAATTCACTGAGCACGCTCCAGTACAGCTGTGTGTTTGATTAACAAAGGGTGTGGAGGAGAGAAGCACAGGCAACGCCTTTGAGGGGCCGCCCAGGGACAGAGGGGCCTGATCGCACAGCAGATGGTGAGGATCCACCGGGTAACTCAGCTAATAGCTCATAATCCAGCAATTTCAAGTGGACACTCACACACTGTATCCTGCTTCAGGTTCCCATTTTAAGGGGCACCTTATTTGATGTCCTCCAATCTCCTCCGCTTCAGTTTGTTTCCTTCACTTCAAAGATAATGTCGTCTAGTTCTTATGTCAAATTTGTATCAATGCTCAGCATTTCCGGGTTAACTATGTTATAAAGCAATGTCCGTCAAGCCGGTCATTGGCACCCCCCCGACAGTCTAAGGTAGGGAGCTGGGAGGGAGCAAAAATATGGACCATCTGCCGGTCCTTGAGGACTGGACTGAGAAAGCTTGGCGTAAATGACCTATAAACATCAACGAGTGAATTCAGGATCTTTTTCTGAAAGAGTGGGGGAGAAACAATGCAGCAAAACATAAGAAGACTGCTGCTTTTTCATTTTGCGCTGCCCGGGCGGCGCGGCGGCACAGAGGTTAAAGCTGTCGTCTCACTCCTGCAGGGTTTCGAATTCTGTGTTTGCGGTCCAAAAATATGGTTTGGTGAACTGGCTTCAATAAAATGGCCCATGGTGTGCGAGTGTGTGTGATGCACTGGCAGTGCATCTAGAGAGTCCTACGGAAACTAAAAAAGTTTGGGGACACTGCGACTAACCTACAGTTGGATGAGCCTTCAGAATCCATCCATCTTTTCACCACTGTGCTGGCTAGGTTTGCAGAACGTTCAGAATTGTTTAATCCATAAATTAGGATCAGCCTCAGAATTGCAGACTTGCATTCCTTCAGATTATGCTCGATTTACATAGCACAGCTAATAGCTATTACAGTCTATACAGCGTAAGGTATGTTCACCTTGTCAGCATTTTCTGGAATGATATTTTATTTTCTGGACTTTCCAACCACCCCAATTGACAGTATTGTTTACCATCAGACCGTTGTTTCGTCATTTCGCCATCGCGCTTGGGTAGAAGCCGAGCATATAAAATCCTCTCGACTCACTTCCAAATATATTCAGGTTAGTGATCGTTCTGCGGTATATATCGTTTAATCGGTCAAACTTTATTTAATGCCGAAGTCGTTCGATCTTACAAATGACTAACGAGAGAAGGGATTTGGTTACTACTGAGAGACAAGTGTCGGTGTCATGCAACGCAGCGCAAGAACGGTTCACAGGAGCACCACCACCAGGATGATGCATCGACAGAAAAGAAACCTGAGGTTTCATGTCTCACACGTTACAGACAAGCCTTTAGCGTGACGTTATAATAAATGTTACAATGAAGCAGCACGTGGCTCAGTTGGCTACACTTCCGTACCTGTGATCAGAAGGTTGCCGATTCAAGCCCAGCCCTGACACATCTTTGGACCCTTGAAGGAGGCCTGTATAATCCCCAGCTCCCTGGGCACCACAACAGGTAGCTGCTCTGCATGGCCAGCTCGATCTCACCTACAGTGAGCAAGTTGGGGGAGCCGTTGAGAGAATTTCCCCACGAGGATTGATAAAGTACTTAAGATTATTAATCCAAACAGCCACAAATCCAAAACATGGTACAAGTAACGGTTCAGATTATTCAGGGAGTCCTGTTGCACTCGTTAAATATCCCATCACAGTCTCTTTCTCTATGCAGAATAATACATTTAAGTATTTATCAGACCATTTTTCCCTAAGTAAAGAAAACTTGATTGTAGATTAGGGGTCAGACAGCACCCAGCAGCATGGCAGTGGTTGGGGTTAGGGGCCGTGATAAAAGGTCCAATTGTGGTTCGATTATTTTGTCAGCAATAAGATTTCTGGGCATGGCACAGGGTCCCTGACTGAACCAATTAATTATCCATTTCTTATAGTGAATTATTTAACTAAACATCATAGACATGTGGAGTGTTTTTCAATCTTTAAAAATAAGTAGAACCGGATAATTACTGAAGCCATTAACCTCGCTGGAGAGTAACAACACGCTGCACCTGAATCCTAACCCATCCACCCTGGTTATCTGCAGCTTCTGGCTCGTCCAGATAACAGCAACTGCTTCAGCCAAACGCACCTGCGTATGTGCCAACTTCCAACAATTTAACAAAAGGCATTTGTTTTTCCGCAAAGTCTGGCCACAGCAATTCAATCGTTCAGTCCAGATCCTTCCCAAAAGCTGCCTCAACATCAGAAACACAAATATCGGCAATCTGCAGTGGACGGCGTTTGATGGTCTCCACCAAGAATTATTATTATTGTTGCTTATTTATGTCCTCTGCTTTTACAAACCCATCAGGTCCCCTTGAATATTTGTTTTTCCTCATTTCTAACACAGAATAATTCCCAACATCTTTACTCATTTGCCGTCTCCTCCATGGCATATTGAAGAGGAACCTTCAGCAGTTTTTGATGGAAGGGTTTAATATCTCAATCCTTAACCCTCTAGCACAGGGCTTAAAGTCATGATACGCTTCTCACACAGAAACCAAAAAGACTTTCAAAACAGAACAAAGTGAGGAAGCACAGCAATCTTATTCTCTTAAAAAGAAAACTTAATATCATCTTTCAAACTATCACCTTCATTCAGACGACTAGAGCCAAAGACAGGCATTGACAAGCATAGGCTGTTTAAAAATGCAACAATCAGTCGTTTCCCTTTTGAAGCATTAATGTATGGGAAGCCTTGTCAGTAGTAATTCCTCCATTTTATCTTGTGTCTGTCTTTATTACTTCTCTCTCTTGTCCTGAGGTTCCTTTGTATGAAAGACAGAGAGGCTTGGATTCATAATACAAATAACACAAATATAAATAACACAAATATAAATAACAATGCAGCATTTGTGGCATTTAAATATGTGCAGTAGCACAGACCCTGGCAATCTGTTTGCACATTATAAATGCAGATTGTATGTTATGTGCTATATATATATATGTTGTCCGTATTGTACCTGTGCCAACATTCAGCGTTGTTCTACTTAATTTTGCACAAACATACCTTGCATTCACTCCTCTTTGTTGTGCATCTTGTGTCCTGTATTTGATCTGTCCCTGTGATGCCCTAATTGTTAAATATCTATTGTGTCATAGTATCTCTAACAGTAGCAAGCTGTGCCAGCAAAAATTTCCACCAGCCTTGATCGTGTGGCACTAAAAGATTTAAGTCATCATAATGTTTTATAGATACCTCTAATAGATACTTAAAGTATTATAAACACAGCTATAACTATTCTTAAAAAGGCATAACACACTATAGCTGCATTTATTATGCATTACGAATGCTCTGTGAAGCTCTAATACACTATAGATACCTTCATAATGCATTATAATGGTCAATATAAGAATTAAGGATGTTCTGTATTGCATTCTAATTGTCATATGTGGTAAAAAGAAGCGCTTTGATGTGCAGCTCCCATTGCATTCTGAGAGTGCTAGACTGACTGAGCAGTGATGGTACTGCAATGATAGAAACTCTGTTTAACGGATGTGAGAGTCACTAAACAGATTCTGCCATGGAGAAAGAAAGGGCGCCCGCCGCCTGTTCCCCTGGCCAGGCCCTTGCCCCGCATTACTACACGTGAGTCGAACCCGACCTACTTTGTTATCCACTTCCAAAACAAGGGGAAGGTTTCGCAAATAAACACATATGGTGAGAAGAGTTAATTATGCTCGCCGCTCATTTCCCACTACAGCAAGAGCAATAGGGAAGTGGAGGTCAATTTGAATTGGAGATAATTGCATTTCAGAGTAATTACCATGCGGCTGGAGAACCGAGTTATGAGGGAAACCATATATCATTTAAAGGCAATGTTTAACATTTCACAGTGGCGTCTGCTTTGCTATTCCTGCCTTCATCTCCTCTTAATTTTAAGCTCGACGTGAACAACAGGAGGCCATTAATTTACCAGGCAGAGCGCATAAGGTGTTTAGGGCGACACACGGAGGCAGGGTAAGGCGTGGCGGCTGCTTGTTTGGGTCACGGCGGAAATTAAAGAAACGAGCAGGTTGATCAGAGCAGAAGCGTGAATGGATGGGACCTCATTTAATGTAACGGCGCATTTTCCAAACTTAATGAAAATAATGAATCCGCTTGAAATGCTATTAGGTCGACACCTCCGGAATAAATATACACATAGCGAAATGCTGCAGTAATAAGGCCTATGATGATCACCGCTACAGCTAAGCTAATTTATAATTTTGTCTTTTGTGGCAGTTGTGATGCCTCCGAACAGTGAACTTATTGGCCGCCCGTTTGACGATGCCTACGACTGACATTCATCTTGATAGGCGGTCCCTACTGATGCCTGTCAAGGACATGGGTATCTCGTGACTCGGACTGGGGGGTTAGTAGAGATTCACCGGTGGCCTGATGGGGACCGGATTGATTCAAACTGCCAAAAAACTTTGTGAGGGGTTGCGGGAGGGATGAAGGACAATTCTGGATGCATGACCATCTTATTTGGAGATACAGAACAGTCAAGCCCACAATATGCTGCATTTGCTATGGATACAGGGCTTGAGTCACCCTCCATCCATTAACTGAATGACTAATGCAACCATTTGTTCTTCTCAGTAGGGAATAAAAATATTAGGTGGGGGGGCTGTTTGATGCGACACACTGACCTATAGTTAACAATGCAGATCAATTTTTCTACAGGAAAGGGTAAAATTTGCATAAAACACAAATGTCACCAAATGTGACACTGATATCACCTAAAAAAAAGCTGACGGCTTTGATTAACAACTTTCCCGAATCGTGGTTCAGTCTCTCCAAGTTTATGAATGATCTGAAGCGTCTCTTCCCAGCTTTCATGAAATGTACCGACGTCCCTGGATTGTCCACAGTAGCGTGTCCGCCTGGTCCATCCTGTCGCTTTAAGCCGTTAGTCAGGGTCACACAAGTGTTCCTTAAGAAAGCTGGCACATTTTTTAGTCCATGTTTGTTATTCTGCACCAGCACAGGGAGAGAAGCTCTGCCCAGGTTCTATGCAGTTACTTATTTTAAATACTGTTTGGTTCTCTCAATATTTACAAGTGCCATCAGCTTCAATTCATGAACGAAGGCAGTAAATAAATACACAGAAAGAAAAAGACTTCCGATTTGCCGTGAGGTCCATGCTGTCTTCTTCACAAAGCCCCTGTCCCGCAATTCCTGTACGCAGAACTAGACATGCATCGCCACTTTTGGGCCTGTCAAAAAATGGCCGCAAGGTGCATCCACTATTATGCATTCAGAGACACATGGGTGCCCTTAGGGGAAGAATGCAAAACTGAGTAAGCTAGCTTCAGATGTGCAATTGATTGAATCACTCATAAATATAGTATATTTAAGTTGTACATATTTAATCTTCACTCACGTCCCTGGCTGAGGTTAATTGCATCTGAGAAAAGCAGGCAACATTTACTGAAGGACACGTATAATATCCTACGATATTTCCGTGATTTACAAGGAGGTGTGCCGATTGTGTTTGCAACCCTCGGCTTTGGAAACGACACAGTTCCGTGGGCGAGAAGTGATGGAGAACGGAACAGAGAGATGAGATGCTTGACAATTAAATGTAACCTTTGCAGGGTCCCCTGTAGGAGAATGAATGGAATGATAACAATTATTTGATTATCTTACTGAACGGAAGACAAATTTGGTACTCAGTGAGTAAATGAAGTGACCTGTGACACAGATCACAAGCATGGAACCTATTTTCATTATACAGAAGGTGTAGAATTTGCCAGAATGCTGAATGGTAATAACAGCCCTAACATGGGATTGGAAAACTGCTGTTTGTTTGACATAAATCACGTAGGGATTTTTCACATATCCTTCTTGCACTCCTGTAGATATATACAGGGATGTACAAAGCTTGAGGTCATAGCTCAGGGTTAGCCATTTATCTGGCATCCGGGGAGAATTTTTCAGGACTAAGGGCCTTGCTCAAGGGCCCTGGAGTGATACAACTTCATTGAACTCAGCGGAGGAATCCCTGAGATGTGGTCCCAAAAACTGGTTAATGGCTGAAAGCACAACAGAATCTGCAGCTGTTTGTATGCTTCTAGAATGTTGCTTTCATCTTTGTGTGAACTGCTCTCCATGTGCCCTTTCCATTGACTAGCCTGCCATGGATTATTGAGGTTTTGTTGCTATCCGGAATGAATCCCTTACTCTCAAATCCAGCAACGCATTCATATTTATCTCCACTTTCTCCCTTAACAAGCTGATACAGATCTTGAGTCTCTTGGCATTCTGGGGGAAAAGGGGCCAGGATGATATCAGTGATGAATAAACTACAAAAGCAAGAAAAGAGGAACTGTCCATCTCCTTCGTGACACCATTATTTTTCTTGGTTTTTTTTACCAACTCTAAGCCAGATGCAACTATGACCTCCTCACCTCGCTTTTCACTTTCTCACTAACAATTCACTTTTTTTTTTTTTTTTTAACTCATTTCTCCAGAGCGCCGTTGAGCTAGTTGAATGATAAACCCCTGTAATATAAAATCTTTATTAGGTCATGCTCTGGAAGTCGATGTTTTCTTTTTGGAGTCTGGTCAAACAGCACAGCTCACCTGTACATGTGCAGGAGTGTCTTTGATGGAGCTTGTATGAACCCACCCCAAATCCCGTGGGCCCTGTAGCCTTTCAGCTTGCCGTCAAGCCTCTGAGTTGCAAATACAATCACTGCAATGGGGGGAGGGGCGTCAATAAAATTAGATAGGGGTACGAGCTGTGTGAGTGAGCCTCAGGGAACAGTCATTCCACCGTGAGTCGAGAGGGGTACGGCTGTCCACAGCCACAACTACACATTCTGTACAAAACCTTTGAGATGAATCACTTTCTGTGCACTCAAGAACGGTACGGTACAGGTTATTAATTGCTAAAGAATAACAGTTCCGTTTATTCTCAGTGCTGGGCAACGTTCCCATCCGAGGGCAAATTAACTGGATGAGCAAAATGCAGACAGTGGAAAATTGGACCTCCGTTCCTTCCCCGCATTCATCACCTATTTGCCTGGATGGCATTGTTTCAAATGGTTGCTTCACTAAACGTAACACACAGGTGAATGCCGGCCTCCATTCGACACTCCGTGCCAGCATGCCCAGCCTGACCATGCCCCCCTCAGGTGAAGTCCAGAAGCACCTGTCACATTACACTACACAAAGTGCAATTCAAGGATCTCTCTGAAGTGAATCCAGTAGCGAAGCTGGTTTTTAGACTCTCAGCCATCTTCTGGATTGCAATTTGTGTCTGGTACAGTACATGATTTCTCCTGGATTGTTTCGGGCCATTTTCCTGCAGTCTGATCCGTGATCCTTGGGTTATGAATAGCCTGCAAACTCTACACTTGGCTGCCTCTGTTGTGATCTGAATTAGTCATGCTGAGTTATCAGTTTTTCCTCCCCGTGCAAACTGATAATTTCTAAAATACTTAAAAAAAAAAAAAAATACACACACATACAGACCATCTGGGTTAATATATGTGGCAAGAAAGTATGTGAGAAACAACATGTCATTATGACGTGCCAATATATAGCAAGTGGACCAATGTCTTTTACTGCTAATAACGGAATAATTTCCTTCATTATAAGGATATAAATGCTTCCAGAAACAGCACTTCATGCTTTGAGAGAACAATGTTCTAGTCCTGTGAGCGTTTTTATCCGGGTGAGTCATTTATGGTAAACCTTGATCTAAAACATCAAACTGTGCAGCAAAACTGAACGAGAAAAACACTTCAGGGCACTTAACTTATTTTAGGTAAGGCTAACATACTTATGCATTTGTTTAAGCATGCTTTTTATCTGTACAAATTCTGCATGCTCAGTTAGAGACAGATTCCTAACAGCATCTAACAGAAGGATGGAAAGAATGACTTTAGCATAGAGGGATGCCTCACTGGTATATTTTCAATAATAATTGATTTACCATCTCTATGAAGTTCTTCTGCTAATGGCCTTTACTTTAAAAGTCCTCAAAGTTTTTTTTAAAAAAAACCTTCTTCAGAGATTCCTCAGTCGACTGCAACTGAAATGCGATATAATTTTGCATAGATTGAAGATTTTTAGGGCATGCGGTAAATTCAGAGGCTGCATTTCTGCAAGGCTGCAGTTGCCGTTGCTACCTGCTGGATTGGCGCTTAGCGCTGTGTCTGTTGCTCAACGTTAACAGCGACCAGCCGGTTTCTGTTGGACAAACTGATTTACAATGAGGATAAAAAGCCAGCTGGTCCGAGCAGAAGGCAGGATGGGCACAGGGCAGGAGCCACCCACAATGAGTGTTTCAGTTTATATTTGCTGTGTTGTATCGAGTTCTCATCTTCAATGTGTATCAGGCCCTGTTTGTATTCCTGATGGCTGGGGGACCTTTGCTCCACCCCTGTAGCTCCCGTGAACTACAGCGACACAAGGACAAAATGGACACATGCCCGATGAACAATGATACAGATACTCAATTTAAATGGATGGATTCTCAGACCCTGCGGTGGGCTGGCCCTCTGTCCTGGGTTGTTTCCCGCCTCGTGCCCGTAGCTTCTGGGATAGGCTCCGGACCCCACCTGCGACCCAGAAGGAGAGGCGGGTTGGAAAATGGTTGGATGGATGGATTCTCAGGTAGCAGGTTAAATATGTCTAATTTTCAGGATGTGAAAACCGCTTGAGGGAAAATCTTTTTTTTCCATCATCTTATTTAAAAACATTACAAAACACGCAAAGCTAGTCAATCTAGCTGTCTAAATATGTAAATGTTTTTCAAAATTCTTCTCAAAATAGTAATTTAACTATTTAGGTACTTGCGTAAAAATCCCCAAAGACTCAAATGAATAACAATTTCATGAGCCAAAATCTGACAGCTACTTTAAGCCTGGTAGAGGAAGATCTCTCCATATCACCAAAACAACAAGAACAATATACACAGTTCAAACAAAGCGTGAACTTTGAAAAAACATTGATGCGGGGACCCAAAATAAGTTTTCCTGACTGTTTAAAAAAATAATAAACAAGCATAAGCAAGCTGAATGATTTCATCATTCCTACTGCCACATAGCTGGAATGGAAATCAAAAGGATGAATAAGGATCCAACAGCAAAACAGATGCATGCGTCCTTTTGGAAAAGCACTTGGAATAAAAATGAAAATAAACCTCTTTCTGGAAACCACTTCAGAAAATAATGAAAACTCATGTTCTTTCAGGGCTCCTGCCCCATGCTGAATGATTCCCTGCTTTGTGTCCGAAGTTTCCGGAATAGGCTCCACACCCCTGCGACCCTGAATAGGACAATCTGGTATAGAAAATGGAGGTATGGATGTTCTTTCAGGCATCAAATAAACCAAAAAACCCACAACGGAATACCAACTACCAAAGCTGAAAGAATGAGCAACGTATTGCAGATATACAGTCATTTAAACGAAGTGAAAACTGTGTCTGCTTTTCCGTGTTGAACTGGCTATTGTATCAATAACAATGGCAACTGCCTAATCTGGATATTACACAAAATTAGGTAAAAATACAAATATATATGCACCGCCTGTGTTATATAGCCACTAATAGAAAACAATGCCTAGTGTATGTGGCCAAACCAAACCTAAAATTAAAACTGACTTTTCATTGATTGACTCAAAGGCATCGATGGAACAAAAGATATCTGTTAATGCTATTATTCATAACTGAAAGTCCTTAATGGTCCCAAGTGATTTTGTCCTTGGTCAGAAAACAAGTCTGTGGCTTTGGAAGGGAAACTTTGTAAGAAAGCTGGGCAGCAGTTTGAAAAGATCAATGTAACCCAATGTCACCAATCGTGGGCTTAATTTAACTGCCTGCCCCCTTTTTAGAGACCATTGTGGATGTATGGATGTTCTTTTGGATATTAGGCTAAAATTAACTGCAATGTATGCAAGTAAGGTCAATGTGGGTTGATTATCCAACTCAAGGTCAGGAGCCACTGCATTGTCAAAACTGCATCTTGATTTCTGCATTTTTGGTGCACCCTTATGTGAGTTTGCATCAGCGCACGCTGCCCATCCTGACCTGACATGACCTTATTTGAGTGTTTTTAATTCAGTGCACTTCAAACATAAAAACCGGTGAGTCAGGCTGATATTTATGTAGTCAAAAATCTACATCCATTTGCTGGTATTACACAAAAATTCTGTATATGCAGTTAGAGACAACTTTGTGAGGTAGACACCTAACCAAGCCAATGCAAGTCAGTACTGAAATCAGGAACACTGATGACAGCAGCATAAGTCATTGTTGACAGAAGACTCAGGTATGTAACATCTTAGATACGAAGCACAAGAAAGAGAAATGTTCAATCAAGAAGAAAGCACCTGCCCCTACGTTGAGAAAGGTAAAAGACTTTTAGATATGAAAGGTCTGACACAGTGCATGTAACTGCCCCAGAGATTGGTCAGAGAAATGAGTACTTGAGAAAAGACATGTCAAGTCTTCAAGGAGGCCACACATTTCTGTCTCAGTCTCTGATTCTTCGCCTCCCTCAGTATCTCACCAGGAGTCATGGGTAACAAGCACAGCTGGTAACAGCTGTAAACCACACAACAAGGTCCACAAGAAACACCTGGTGGATACTTCATACAATAACTGCAATCTACTAGCATATATCCCTAATTACATTTAAACCCAAGATTCTAACAAATTAATCAAAATTTAGATACAGCTCAGACTTATGGGTAATAATTTAATCAACACTCAAAATCTCTGAGCCTGTACAACGCTGAGAGGGGGAAAAATTGCATAATACTTTGTTCAGTCTTTAATGCAGGTTCGTAAGATGATTGCTGAGATACGGCGCATTTTCCATATCATTTCATAATTAATTATTCAACAAGATATTTCAAATCCATTGCCTTTGAAGCACACATGTAAAATCCTTCGACATGGGTAGAGGAGAGACTGGCGTCTCTGAGATGTCTAAGATAATTCTTTCTAGTTTATCTGCATTTAACTGGTGTGATGGATACAGCAGTCGTACTGGCCAAGGAACATGTAACCAAAAGTTGCTGGGTTCCAGTCCCTGGAAGGGACCTGCAATCCACATCCTCATTCTAAACCAGTTCATGAACACATTTGTAAAACATTATCATGCATTCATAAAGAATTATAAACACAGCTATAACACTGTTATAGTCATGTTTATAATGCATTATGAATGCTTTATAAAGCTCTAATTTATAATGCACTATAGATTATGTACCTTTCTAATGCAGATCAAAGCATCCGTACCTATTAGACCAACCATAATAACGCATTGTACATGAGAACTTCACCTGAGCATAAAAAGTATTATGATTAACATTATAACACCTAATGACAGATGATAGAAAATGTTTTAATGCCTATTGATTGTTATACAAGCCATTATAATGCATTATGAATATATCCATAGTACATTATAGATGAGAGCTTTAAGTAAAGTGTCACCGAAATCTGAATTGGCTGCTTTGGCTGTAAGCCACAGCAAAAAGAACAGCCAAATGTTACAACTGCAGAGAAAACAATCGTATTTCCGCGTGACGGACGAAGAGCCAGCTTCTCTGCGGTTTACAGAGTGAGATGTCTTACTGGTATGGCACAGGCTGTATGTTTAAATCAGGGTTTGTAGCAAAAATTATTTCTTTATTTAGAGCTCCTCATATTCACAGATCCACTTTAAGGGATTTTACGGTGAACTAGCACAAGCAACATCCTGTGTCTTTTTCAGATTGTTTTGGGGGTGCTGCAGGATTTCCTGTTGGCTGCCAATCAGCATTTTAAGCTTCCACTGTAATGTAGCGCAGGACCCTTCAAACGGCCCACCACAGCAGGGAGGACACGGCGATGATTTATCTTCATAGCTCCCGGTCGATAAATTCCACATGTGGTTATATAAAAAAATAATGTAAAAAAGAACACTTTCTCACAGTTATTTTGTAAGGTATGCAAGTAAAGCGACGTGGGCTGAAGATCCAACATGACAGTAACTCAAGGTCACGAGTCATCGCGTCATTTTTGGTGCACCCTTATGCAATTGTTTTTAAATCAGTGCACTTGAAACATAAAAAACAGTGAGCCACACTGATATTTATGTAGTCAAAAATCTACATCCATTTGCTAGTATTACAGAGGCAATTTCTACATAAATTCTGCATGAGACTCCGGTCCTTGAAGATTAGGGCCCAGTTCAGGGCCAGCGGGATTAAGAATGGATAGAAAAAAGTAGAGTTAAAAAGATGGATAAAAACAAAAAAAGAACTTATTGAAAGGGTCAGAGAAAATAGAAAAAAATGTAGGCCTTAGAGCTACAACACCGTAGGAAACTTGGAGTGTGTGGAAACCGATCCACGTCCTAGACCTGAAGACGACTCCAGCCGACCATTTTCGCAATTTGCTGCGGGATGGAAAGGGTGAAGCGCAACAAATGGGAAATGAGATTAAAAATGAAACACGTTCAGTGATTGCAGCTTTAAATTGCGGCGACTACACGGAACTAAAATTCATGAGACGGTGCGTTTTTCATTCCAGATCGGAGTAATTTATTTCTCATGGAAGACTTCATGTTGTGGGATTTAAAAGATTTACGTATTCGCACCATGCATCACATAAGATGGACCCCATGTAACAAGGCGAATGTTAAGCGAATCTGAACCACCTGGAGAAGATAATAGGAGGATGTGTTCATTATTGTAGGGTTGCTAATTCTCATGCATTTGGCTTTAAATTTACGGCACATCAATATTATTCTATTATAAATCTAAAACTAACGACATCTGAAGCTTTTGGGCAGTTTGCAAACCCTACATACTATTTACAAGGTAATAAAATGTTACATACATGTAAATGTGTGTGCAGACTTGCCCCCAAAGACGATCTCACGACAGCCAGCTGACCAAAGTTGAAAGCCCTGTTGCAGGATGAAAGTAATTTACACGTACATTCACGGCCGTTCTGTTTTCTGTTGTTTCCCTTTACATTGGAAATAGAGATAATTTCATGCCTTTCGGGTTTTTAATTAGGTTTCATAACAATGAAGAAGCCTGCTTATTACCTTACTCGTTAATAGACACTTTCATCCACAATTTATCTCGAGACAAATCTCTGATCAAAAGACTCGGCTTAGCGTTACAATCTCAAGTCCTATCAGACAAAATTATGAACACACACGGTCCTAAATGTAGGATGTTTAATCACAATTCAGATTACTGAAAATGGAAGAGATGTATATTTAAATGGAAATAAGGTCAGTGACTGTTCCGTGGCTTTGAAAACTATGATGGCGCAGAGCGGTGGCCCATTTCGGAGCCATTACCCCGGCCAAGCTCGGTTCTGTGTACCGAGGGATTTTTCAGTGTCACATGGCTGAATATTGGATATAAAAGCTTCTCCTCGCAGGGAAATTTCATCATGACAACTCACTGAACTAATGACTTTTTACATTTATATTTCTCATCTGTTAATGGAAATATTGCAGCATCTCAACCGTTTCACAACTCATGCCTGCTACTCTAAAAAAATAAACGAAAGTAAATAAACGACATGCTCCAGTATGTAACGACATAAATGGAAAATACAGGACTTTAACAAGCTTGAATAGAGAACAAAGACTGACTTGAAAGCTGAGTTCAATAATACAAAACCTCAAGGTTAAAGCGGGATTTCAGCATCCGGATGCTCGGGTGAATGGAAATTTCATTTAACTCATCTTACTGTACAAAACGGAGACGTTTCACTTAAATTACAGTCATTCATGCACCAAAAGAACCAAGCATTATTGGAGAATGCGTTCCTGGAAATCACCTTATCTAATTTAATCCGGCAGGTAGGGCCTATATGCCGTGATTTAAAATGTCACACCTTTAAATATGATTAGATTCCCGGAATTAAAATTCGTGCAAGCGCCATCAGGCAGTATCTAAACGGGGAGCTGCACGGGAATGCATGGTAGGTGTCAGCAGCGATAGACAGGCTGTCTGGGGCGTTATGACAGCCGCAATTCTGTCATCAAAACGGCAACGGATGAAAACATCTAATAGTACATGAAACGATGCAGGTAAGATATCAAGCGGCATGGCTGGGGAGAGAGTGTGGGATGCACGACTTCATCCCCCCCGGGGACCCCAGACGTGTAAATATTTAAAGGCGCTGAGTTGTGGGCGATAAGGGAAATGCTGACCGGTTTTCCCCCGGGTTGTTGCGTTCTGCGGGGAAACGCAAGGAGCCGCAAGCCGTGAGGCGGCGGAAGACGCGCAACGGATCGCGTTAACTGGACTGCGATTCATGGGAATAGCGGGATTAAACTGTGCAGCGTAGCATCAAAATTCAGCGGACAGCGGCTGATTTTTCCCCCCCGATTTGTCATATGGGACATAATCCCAGTGTTTACGTGTCCTCATTATGCTTGGCATGTACGCCCGTGTAATTATACCCCCCTCCCCCCCGCACCCCAGCATCCTTGGCTAAAAGTGATGCCCACGTATTTCATATTTCATGGTTAGAAAGAACAAAACAACGGATGATAGAAAGATGCTCACATTGATCCTTTTTGCCATAATGGCTAACAGAATTAGCGTTTCTGATTGGTCAAAAAGAATACAATTGATGAGACATTTTATATGAGGGGCTGGATTGCGGCTTAGCAGACTCACACCACAGTTTGCTGGTTGCTCCTCATGCCTTGTGCTCTGCGTTTCCGTGGGATAAACTCCAGGCTCCCTAAACCTGCGGCAACTCACTTACCTAACCTCCCTAACCCTGCAATCGATAAGTGGCTATGGAAAAACGGATGGATGACCTACATCACACATAATTATCAAGCAGATGTTAACACTGGATAAAAAAAGAAATACAAGCATGATATATAACTGGAAGCAGGCAACATGTAGCACCGGAAGAAAAGAACAGGGATTTGATAAAGGGGTCATTCCCGTGTCTCTGAGTGCAAGGCGGCGTGGTACTCGCATGAAAAACGACTCACCTTCCCCTAGCCACGTGGGGGGCTCAGGATGAGTGCGTCCATGATGAATGTCTCAAGGCGTAATTGCTCTCCTATCAGCTTTTTTTCCCCCATAACAGCCTAGTGGGGGGGGGGGGGGGGGGGCAAAAAATTTTTTT
>JAABNX020000121.1:523468-547578 GCA_015163995.2 Mormyrus lacerda | reverse complement strand
CCGCCCCCCCCCCCCGCCCACCGAGATCAATCGGATTATGTTCCAAATTCTTTAGGGCTACAGTCACTTGAAGGCTTCACAGCGCCCCTGCTGAGAGGGTTTTTAAAGGGACAAATAGGTGCTAGTGTTAGTTGTTAGGGTGGGACGAAATTTTGCCGAGTCGAGACTAAAGAAAAATCAGCACTAACCTTACATACGTCGCACTCTGCAGTTTTGCATTCTTTTTCCTTCAGCGGAAAATACAGTAACCCCTTCAGATAGGCCTGGATAATGTGTGGAAGATCCCTGGGAACATGATAACTCACTAATAAGACTCGGACCTCCCTGTCCTTAACTCATAACAGTTTGCTAGCCTGAACGGTGACATAAGTCTATTACCCATTTCTAAACAAAGAGTATTGTACTGTACAATTTATACCTCAAATTACATTGTCGTCTTCCTTCAAGGCCTTTTTATATAATATACAAACTATCTAGCCTAAGTTACGCCCCTGCAAGAACTCGGTAAGTTACCACTGTACACAATGGCAGCAATATGTTTTGGACTCATTATTAAAAATGAATTAGCAGCACTGAAAAGTTTAAAAGTTATGGCGAGGAACGTGAGATTCCAGGGTCACAGAGAAAGCTATGTCAGTGAGGCTGGATACTGAGACAAAGATGCAGGACGTACCCAGGCCAAGCTGTTTAATATTAAAGACGTAGCGTACACTTACACTAGCAGATATTACTATTACACTATCTATCCATTTTCGGAAACTGCTTACCCTATTCAAACTCGTGGGAGTCCCAGAGTCACTAGGGCACAAGGCAGGGAACAACCCAGGATGGGATGCCAACCCATTGCAGGGCACACTCACACACCATTCACACACACATGCGCACCTATGGCCCTAGCATGTTTTTTGTGGGGGGAGGAGTACCCAGAGAAAACCCCTTCAACAACATAGGGAGAACATGCAACCTCCACACACATGGAGCCAAGGTGGAGACTCGAACCCGGACCCAGAGGTGTGAGGTGACAGCACCAAAATGTCACCCCCAATGTATTACTAATATTTACATATTATGTGATTTTATGTAATTAAATCTTTTTTCAGTACTGTTTTTGGCTCACACGTCTGCGACTTTCTGCGATCTTTTGGCAAGCTCCAAAAATATTCCCGTTTAATCGTTCACTTCCAAGTCTCAAATAACCAAACCTGGAATGTCAAATACACGAATGTGAAAGGGTTACTCTATTTCCAGACAGCCGACCAGCCCGACGCACAGGCGTTGCTGAACAACGAGACATCGTGCGATCCTCACTTCTGTATAAGGTGCATTGCGTTATGGCTACAAGCATTTTAGCAGTTCTTCAGGCTAGACCTGAAAAATCTCAGATGCAAAATTTGATCCGTTTTATACTCCCCGGCCCCCGATATCTGATCCGGCATTATTTGCTGGTATCGACCCAATACCGATAGTGGGTATTGGTTCGGTGCCATCTCTCACTCCGACCTCATATTTCATTTCCTTTCCTTTCTGTAACTTATACTGTTGGCCAAAGTGAATAACACAGCTCACAGTTTTATATGATGCTCTTCCACGTGCGGCTGTTTTACTGAGTCAGCTCAGGTTGGGCCAGCCACGGGGAGCAGGACCCTCCAGCGTCCCTTAAGCCAATACTTTTGATTACAAGGCAGTGTCCTACCTGCCATGCTGACTGCTGCCCTAAAAACAGACAAATCAGAGACGATCGTAAATCTTAAGCCTGGAAGCTGGCAGACACAAAGAAACCAAAGAAGTGAAGAATGGCCTGTATTTGTTTTCTGCACTAGAGAGTAGGGAGAAGGCATTTCTCTCCATTTGTTCACATTTCTGGCCGATTTATGCAAACTTCTGGGTTTTGACTGACCTTCAGGTTCCTGGGTTAGGGAGCTATATATCAAGTTAGATGCCATTATTATTTCTATGGATCAGACCCTTACTGAAGTTCCTTCCATAAATCTTCCATTTATGTTTATTTCATACAGGGTCAGGTGCCTGTGCTGAAGTTATTTCAGAACATTACAAATGGGTATTTTCATGATGCTAATCACCAACGAGGGGCAAGACGGCTCAGCAGGTGGCGCTATTGCCTCACCCTTCCTGGGTCGTGGGATTGAACCTTGGCCTCACCCCCGCGTGAGCCAAGCTTGCACGTAGGACGGTTCCCGGGGGTGCGTCCCAAAAACACGCTGCTCGGAAATGGTAGGTCCAAACTGGTCTCAGCATGTGACTAAGTGAGAAATGTGGGAGTGCCTGAGCTGGCGCTCGCACCAAGTACGTCCTGGGATACACCCTGGATTTATGCGGATGGCTTCAAAGTGGTGATTATTGTAAAGTGATTGGTGTAAAAAGACCATGACACACTGGGTGTCTTTGCTGGGCTTACAGTACAGCACAAAATGCAAAATGAAAGAATGGAAATGTTTAGCAGTTTTAGAGGAGCACAATATTTTATAGAAGTCTATTGAGATTGTATACGCTGGAATTCTTTTTGTGATTATCTTATGCTCAGTGTTTTTTTACACCAGAAAACAATCCACTCTACATCTACAGAATTAGCAGATGAATAAAACTTTACTTTTTGTGTCGAATTGCTTGGTACAGTGAATTGATTCAGAGGAGTAACTGAAAAATAAAAATGATTAAACTTGTACTTCAGTATATATATATAAAAAAATGTCGCCATGTAAGTTGTTCTAGCAGATTTGATTGTAGGATTCATTAAAAATGGAACGTGTTTTTGTCCAACTGTAGAAATGTACTTTTCCAATTACAGTTGTGTTTTGAATTGATTTGTATGAAGTGATTGGGGACACATCCAATAGAATAGTCATAAATTATGCTTACGGACGTTATACGAGTTACACCTACATAATGCATCATAGCATCAATTATACAGAAAGACAGGGGGTGGTGATGGCACACGGGCTGAGTGATTCAGTGGGTAACACTGATGTCTCACACCTGCTATACTATAGCTTCCTCCTGCAGGCCAAAGCCACGCTGTGTATGACTATGTGAACCTGACCTGCAGTGGGCAGACTTCTGCCCCAGGCTGCCTGGGAAGGGCTACAGGATGCCTGCTCTGATTCGGACCATGATAGACGGTTATAAGATACATGGGCAGAATGGAAAACCACTACTAATATCAAAACATGTAAGCATTCACCACGAGTGGACCACAGCCTCAGCTTTGAAGCCGAGAGCTCTCGATAATATTTTAATGTATTTCAACCTTTAATAAGAAAATAAAAATGTGCGCTCAGCGAGCTCTTAATTTTCTAATATCTCACACTGAAAAATTAGCCTTGACGCTGAAACATACATATGATGTTACCAGTGGTCTGACAAAGTAAGCTAATGGATGTAACATACAAAAGTGTTTCAGAACAAAACAGCCCGGAAATGTCTTAAGAATTTTGAAACAATGTTGAAAATTAACTTCCATCATATGAATATCTGTGAACATTTCTCTAAATGCACAAAGAAGCAACTACGCGCTAAAGCCATAGTTCACCGCCAGCCTGTGAGGACAGAATGAATAAAGAATCCGTCCTTATCGCGCTTTCATCAGAATAACTCGTATATACCTTGTATCACTTTGAATTCATGGACTAGTACAGTGAATAGACATATCAAAGGAGGAGGGTCACCATACCATTAATCAACAGGCTGACAAGTGAAACTTATGAAATGGGATTATTACTTAGCAAGAGAATGAATCGGACTCTGGAAGGATGAACAACGGAAGCAGAGGCTGGGATCAGGCAGGAGATGGGATGCCTGTTTGGGGGTCATTTTTGGGGCCAGTGATCTTGGACACAGAGGGAGAGGGACTGGATGCCCCCAGCCTAAAGGGACTAATGGGGACAGGGGAGCTTTCATAGGCCTGGGGGTCGCAGTTTGTTGTGCTAGGTTACTGGCAGAAGTTATTAGTGAGGAAAAGAAAAAGGAAGTAGGTATAACTAAACACCACCTACCTAGTAGGTGCCCAGCTAGTACAAAGAACTGTGAAATACATACTGCTAGACAGTTTAACCTCTGAGAACATAAAAAAGAAACCAGTGACTACATTCTTGAGGCCATCCACACAAAGTCGTACTCTTTATGCATTAGTACGTATAGGTACTTTTACTAAAATACAGTCAGGTTTTGGACCTCTTGATTACACGTTATGTCCTTGTAAGCCCTTACATTCACATCTACTGAGAGTGGCAGGGTAGCCGTACTACCAGGGACAGAGACACGTTTCCTGCCCGTATGCGTTTGGACTTGGAGATTGACTGGGGCGTTACTTACCATTCCGGGAAAAAGAACAGCCAAACAGAAAATCCCCATAAAAAGCATTAACTTGTGATAGACTTCCCCTAAAGACACGTGTATCAAAACAGACAAGATGGCTGGCTGACAAAAATTAAAAAGCCAATATGACACCAAGGGAACTTTCTCAAAATACTTACCATGTCGCTCAAAATCACAAACAAATAAAATAACACACACACCCCCACAAAACAAGGAGAAACGGAAATAAACCAAACCATGAGGCAAAACTGACAGCTAAACTGTTACGCGTTCCACCTACAGCAATGTCAAATCCAATCTGATGGTCAGTCTGATGGATTTTGGGGTTCTTCACTCACCACTGACCTAATTGTAAAGATCACCCTTATTTGCTTTTTATGGCCAAAAAGTCATAATCTTAATCAAATGCTGGTCTATTTTTTAAACTGCATAGAATTTCATTTGCCTGACAAAAATGGACGTGCTGCTGTAGGCAGTGAAATGAGGAACACTGTGGTGTATGTAAACCAGTTTATGCTAGTTCTCAAGAATTCGCGTGACTTCTCTGCCAAAAAAATTAATGACAGGCGTGACACACCAACAAATCTGATCACCACTCGTGCTTTTCTGAGGACTCTTACTCACGTCTCGTTGCCAAATCGGATTCTCCATCTAGCTTTATTTATTAAACGCACTACTGCTTTATGAGTATGTCGCTTTAACCCCAAGCCAGCCCCAGTTCGTGCCCAAGGAAATAAAATGTCCCAAACCCGATCACCCCATTTAGTAATTTCTGTTAGTTAACGTGGACCTCAGAAGGTGGCGCTTCATGATGACATCACGTACCGTTGTAGTACACCTGCAGGCAGAGTGCAGTCCATGTTACACATTTGCCAAAAATTACATTTCAAGTTATTACATCCCGGCAGGTTTTCAGAGGAAAACTTATTAGCCTTAAAAACTGCAAGGAAACAAGATTTTGTACAAACCCATGGCTACTTGCTCTTAAATAAATTCACAAGTTTTTTTCCCATATTTTTGAAATAGCATTTTATACTCACTACAGTTCTAGACTGCAGTCCTTCGGATTGAGTTAATTAACTGCGACCACAAAGCAATTGCCGTGTTCATCTCTGCGGTATGCCGGGCTATTGAACGCTATTTTCCCGCAGGATAGATGACAGGCGTTCACATCTGGAGCCATAAACAGAAGTTTCTATTTCTTTGTCCACTAACACGCAGCTCCCGTCGATCAGCATGGTCCCCTCCGGCTTTGTGGGAATTTAATAAGGTCTGCAGACCAATAAACGACACGGAGGGCAGGTTTTACTTCTCGGGGCGGAGTTTTCTATTCTACTTAACGTGAAGTGGTGCAGGATCTCCAGATCGAACACATCGCACCGCCTTCTGGAAGGATTGCATTCCCGGCAGCGGAGCACCTCGATGGAAAACGGGAATATTTAGGCATTTACTTGGGAAACTCACAGGTATTTTTCATCACGCCTACTGGGATAAAAAATGCGTGTTTATTTACATTATCTGAAAGCCTTACGGTCACAGTGCGCGACGTTGTTTTAAACTGCATCCCTCCGTCGCGTCTGCTGTTCAGATACAGGTTTGCTTCGTGGTGTTTATCCGTTGTCTGGTACTCCCCTCCAGGTGAACCATCTCGCAGTGTTTGTCTAATGCATGGTGTATAAGCAGCAGAACATAAACAAAATACCACTTTGCAGATTAGTAGTTGCACAATTTAAAATAAGAATGGAATTTTAAGACTGATTCGAGCTTTATCCTCTTTTTATATGCATTTTTATATTATTTATGTATGGATCCTTTTTTTTTTTTTTTTTAAAAAAAAAAACAGCATTCCGTGCCTTTCTCCTGCCCCGTCATTGATGGGAAATCAACTGGATCGGATCACCCACCTGAACTACAGCGAGCTGCCCACAGGGGACCCTTCGGGGATAGAGAAGGACGATCTGAGGGTCGGAGTAGCGTATTTTTTCTCGGATGAAGAGGAGGAGCTGGAGGATAGATCGCAGTCGGACAGTTACAAAGATCAGAGCCCTGCCAAGGAGGGTCCCGTCGCTCCCAAGGAGATCGAGTACTCTGCCTTCTGCTGCCAGGAATGCATTTTCTCCAAATTGCGAGAGAACGAAGATCTAAATATTTACTCCATAAAAACTTTGCTCGCCATGTGCAGGCCCGGAGACCTGCTGGAGCTAGTCGCCAGCGACCAACCTCCGCACTGGGCGGTGTATGAAAGGAACGATCAGGTCATACACCTGTACAGGGGGGAAATCCGAAAGGACAGCTTGTTTGAGATTAGCAATGGGCGGCTTGGTAGGATAGTTAACAGCCGGTACAGATATAGACCGCTACCCGCCGATCTGGTGATGCAGAACGCCAGCAGCCACTTGGGACTCGGCAGCGGGGAGATCTGCTGGACGAACTCGGAAAGTTTCGCCGCCTGGTGTCGGTTTGGCAAGCGGGAGTTCAAAGCCGGAGGGGAGGTACATGCATCCGAACAGAGGTATTTCCTTAAGGTGCACCTTTCGGAGAGCAACGTGCACACGCTCATGTTTCACAGTCTGGAGGATTTAATCAGGGAGCGGCGCAAGGTGGACGCTAGTGGAATCTTGAAGGAGCTGTCCTTGGTCAACGGGAAGGAGTGATCCAGCTCCTGTCATAACGTGCCCCACCCCCTCAAAAAAACCACAAACAAAAAACGGAAACGGACCTGTTGGGACCTGCATGCCTTGTTCAAGGGCAGCTCTTCAATTTATTTCGGGTTTTAACTGTATTCCAGGAAAGGAAAAAATATATGAATGTCCATTATTTGTATGGGTGACCATCATTCGTCATACCGATGTCATAAAAAAATACCTTTAAAACTCACACGGCACACATCTCGCCAAATACAGTACTGTCTGTTTTTCAGCTCTGCGTACCGTACATGCCGCGACGGATGGTGATCGTTTAGCCACTGTCCGGGTTTTGTTTTGCGTGCAGGCATTTTTTTTCCCATTTTGTCAGTCTCACCATAGTCACCCAGATCGACTAAATGTAACTACCGGATCAGTGTTTTTTGTTCATATTAAATAAGACCATGCCTTTTGCGCTGCGCAGTCTGCCAACCGCCCGGTTTGTGCCATTGTTGATTTAACCTTTTTGGTTCTTGTGTTATTATTTGATTTTCGTATTTGACTACTATACCTTGTTTCATTTTTGAATAAACGTCGGCTGCGACATCGATCAGATCTGATGTGTAAAGGCCATTTTTACGGTCGCTGCCATAAATCAGGGGTCTGGCGCATGCCTCGGTGAGCACGTGCCGCGTCGGCGAGCAGCGCCCGCTGGCGCGAGCCCAAGCCACCAGAACTTTGTCAAAGACGCACACGCGGGAGCGCGCCTGTTTGCGGCGAGGACGCGCAGCGCTAGTAAAAAATGGTGGCTGCGGATCTTATGTTTAAGGCTGCAGCTATAAGCGGCTCAGACTTCCCTCCTTTTCACTAGGAGGAACAGCCAGACCTCGTTTTCATAGTTCATTGAGAATTTGATCTGAGTGCTAACAACATTTAAGAGGTATGCAGTGCAAAGACAGTTTCTACTAAAAAGGATTTGGAAATGATACCCCCCCCAAACTTATCTAACTCAGATGACAGTTTTGAGGACTAGCTGGTTTGGGCTGTTTTGTTGCTACAGTGTATGAATAAGAACACAACTGCAGTATTGTAGACAAGCAGTGGCCTGTTTTTGCTAAAATGTTAATGATTTTAGGCAATCCTTGTTTTGAATTTAATCTAATACTGTGCGGAACGGCTGAATTTGTGTGTCATCAATTCCCCAACTGAGTAGATATTTCCCCCACTGCTCAAACACCTGTGGTGTTTGGACATGAAAGAAACTCTTATAAGGTGATTAGAAGGGAAAACACACTTCAATAAAATCACCCCTGACCAGCCTAGCATGTACAGAGGCCCTGTGTGTGATTTAAGATCTGCAGTAGTATGAATGATGCTTCAGCAGCGGACGAATGGTACCCTCTTTTGCAGTACACCATGAAAACAGCTGTTGGTCTGACACCCCAAAATATGTTTTGCTTGTGTGCCTCTGTGGTTCTCGGTCGTTTATTTGACAGGCATACATACATAATGACATGCTTTACATTTTAGTGGTTGTGAATGGCTTCCAAAACTCTTTAAAATCTTTTAATGTAACTGTGCTAGTGTAGAGGTAACGTATACTCAGAAGTCATTGGAGAACCACTTAAAAACAGCTTGCGGCAGTTTCTAACGATTTGACACCCGATAGGAGAGATTTCAGTCATTTTTTCTAACCTTGAGTATCGGTTGACTAGAACCATTGCAGGCCACTTACTCATTAGCTTAATTTGTTGTTAAAGTAGGAGAAGTAGAAGGGGTAAGGCCTACTCTCGGCCTACTCTCCTTACAAATAACAGGTGTAACGGGTTTTTACCTTGCATCTGCCCTGGGGTAATGCATGTTCATGCTTGTGAACAATGCAGTGTCTGAGGATACGTGTGAACCCTGTGCTGTCATAACGTTGCCATTGTGATGTGCTGAATACTTCAAGAGATATGAATGTTTTTGGTCCATGCAGTATTGCAGGCGTACAGAAAACCAGGAGTCCACAATTACTGCCTTTAATGGATGTCTTTCAAACCCTGTTGCACAGTCCAGGTACCCTACATGGAAGAACCTCCGATATAGCGTCACACGACTTCTGGTCCATGGGCTCTGTGGGAATTGGTGGTCCATTTCCAGTCTGGGTTTTCCTTCAAAACCAGGAAGCAGATCATTGAGGTTTGCAACACAGTGCCACCAGCAACATGACCATTTGGCTCCGTTGAGGACTGATTAATTGTCATGATATTTCAGCACCTAGCAGCAACGTTGTCCAGATTTTTTTGTTAAACGGTTAATTTGTTGTACTGATAACCAGGTACATGAAAAACAAATACATTATTTCCTCTCTGAAAAAGCACCCAGAGGTAGTTTTTACCCATTTTCCACACTGTGGACAGAGTAATAGGCTCTCACTCACTGCTCTGAGCACACCCTGACCTGTTAGTCAGGTGTCACAAGCGCCGCCTTTCTTGACCAAAAGTGTAGTATAAAAGGCTTTTCTAATCTACCAAAGTGACACTTTTTGTTAGATTCAAAACCAAGGTTTTCCTCCTAAGGTAAGACATGAAGAAAGTGAGATGTCAGGCCTTGGTACAGGGATGGATACGAAGCACAAAACCTACAACAGAAATCCAGGCACGGATCCATTACTGTACTAATGGCGCAGGATGGGGTGCAGCGCTGTGACAGAGATTAATAGGACCCAACCCATGTGAGATATTTCAAGACTTAGTTAAGTGTCCTGCCCGTATCGGGCACACTGCCCCCCCTCCACGCAGCATGTGACGCTCCTGAGAGTGGGCCCTTTCGATTCATTCATCATGCCCCCCCCCCGAGTGCAGCCCCATGCAGCTTGGCAGCGACGCATGCGATACAAAGTCCCCCACCGCAGTGTTTCAGCCGTCGCATCCAACGTAAGCACAAAAGATACCCTGCTCCCATCTCCAGGCTCGCCATCTATTCGTTTCAATTCACATCCACTATATAAGGCAACTTGATTTAAAATTTTAAAAAAAAAGAAACACATTTGCTGGTACACAAGATGGAACTGGTCACATGGAGACTTCCTTGCTGTAATAGCATGGGGGGGATGGAATAGGTCCATTTTAATCTCATATTATAGGGTGTCCTCATCATCTCGCTAGCTTCACCTAATCTGACTGACAACCCAATATACAGTTGGGCCACACTGCATCTAAAGTTAATTAATAAACGTCTCTGCTGGTTCACATGTAGAAATGTGGAATTTTCTCGGATGGTCACACATGGATTTGGAAGAAAAAAAAATGACTGTGCAACAACCATGAGAAGATCTTAATCAAGCAAATTTGATTAGTGCTCAGAAAGGTCACGTCAAGCGCAATACTCCCTGGAGCCATTTTCTTCTGGATTACCGCGGCTTGTAGGCATCTACCTTTGCAGATCTCCCTGGTTTGTCGTAGCGGGGGCTGTGTGGTGGGGACAAGTTTTTAGAGTCTGTTACTTATACATAATACACATACATAAACAAAGATGGCCGCTTCAGATTTCTCCCTTTGTGCTGGAGAGTAGTATACGTCTCTGGGCAGTGATGACACTTCCCACGTGAGGCTGTTTTGGCTTGGCTGCCGGCTCAGCTCATCTGTTACCACCAGAGCAGCTTCCGTTTTAATTCTTAGATGTTTAAAGGTTGAAAGAAGACTTCACGGGTATCACAGAGCAGAACAACCTGGTGGGGTTTCTGTGGGAGGTCCACAGATGCGTACACTTAGCCATACATAGTCAAGATGCAAAGACCAGGCTGAGATGCTCTCTGTAAAACAGAAATGAAATTTTTAAACCCAAGCATAGATGACAGCTAAAATGTAACATTTATATGGGCAAATACACCTACAGTAATAGCCTCATCTCTGTCCAACGTGGAAGCAAATGATGTCATAATTGAAATCCTGGAACATAGTATTTATTACAGGTAGCACAAGGGTTTTGAACTTAAAAAGTATTCAATTTGATATTTATGTATCTGTGAAATTGCACCTAACATCAACATGAATGAATTTAAAAAGACTGTACATTACTCTGCACTACTCATTCTACACGCCTGCTGCCTTTTAAATAAAAACAGACTCTTTTTATCCACTGAGCTTGTTCCCCACTTAGTCTGTTTGTGGCCTTGTACTTTTGTGAAGTATAGAGAATCAGACATAATGGTCAGCCTTGGCTACCCCTTGTAAGATTTTATACGTGTCATCTTTGTTCAGGACTAAAGAGATTTAGTCCTTGTGCAGAGATGCGTCCTTGTATAGAAATCCTCTAAGACCAGGAATCACTCTCGTTGCACTTTGCTGAACCCGCACTACAGTGGCACAGTTGTCCTAACAAGATTACTGGTACCCTGGGTGATATTTTTGGGGGTACTTAACATAAGCTTCAGTAGGGCTGAGATATTCCCCATTTAGATATCTGCAAAGCATCTTAGTTCTTCTGACTTCCATCCATGTAAATATCTCATTCTTTTCTAAAAGTGTCTGTCACTATCTCTGTATCTCCCATATAACAACTGTAGTATGCATTCGTATTTCTGAATTAATTACTTACGCATTTATCCAAAAGGGATTGAACTGATCAAATGTTGCCCAGAGCGCATCTTGCAGTTGTACCGTGGAAAAACTGGAATACAAAATAGTTCCTTGCTGCTGCAAAGTCCCTTCTGCATGCATGTGTGTACTATGCAACATTACTGTGGTTTGCTCTGAGAGAGTACAAGTATGAATGAGTTCTGCTCTGTCCCAAGAGGCTCACAAAGGCAGACAGGCATCCATTAGCCAGGTTCGGGGGCGTTGCATGCAGTGGGCTGTCAGAAGCTGGAGGGAATATCAACGCAGCCTCGGATGTCAGGAGTTGGGGACGGCTGTCTAGGGAAGATGCTCCCGTACATGTGCAAGTAGTGACACTTTGACTCTTGGTGTGTTCGTCAGCAGAGACGCACATTGTATTCAACATCATGCTCTAGGATTCAGTAAACAGCCTCGCATAAGTGGCCCGAGCCACGGACCTCCCCTTCCCCTGCCGCCACAGGCCACTTGTCCCCTGGCTGCTGTCCTTTCAGGCCTTGATGACCTTCCGTCGCTGTAGCTGGGTAGTCATGGTCAAGGCAACGCCGACACCAAGTGCCCTTTCTTCATCAATCACTGACACGTTACCTTTAAAAGGTGTTCACAAAAGGCTCTCAGAAGAACCTCTGCTAGCATACTACAGATGAAGAATTTCTATAATCCTTACTTCTTCCAACAGCAGAAGGTCTAGCCCACAAGGCTTTTAGTGTATTCACTCTCGGCTGATGGATTTGTAATGATACAACTGAGTATGTTTCCTTGCATTTGCCGCTGTCACAAATGCATTTTGTTATTTTGAAGATGTGCAAGTAGGCCACTATCTGAAGAGAAAGTCAACTGTTAAGCTTTAGCACAGGAAATGGCGTCTATATTTTGTGGCATAATTTTTGGCCATTTCATTCAGCATACAGGAAGTGGACAAAAATTGCTGAAAAATTTAACAGTATTTCAAGGACCTAATCAGGCATTGGGCTGTCCTATGCGTTCAAAAAGACTACAGCCTTTTGTGCAATGCTATCTAGTCCTGATCTGTGTGTAGTGGGAGAATGAGCCATGAGCCTCAAGTTCTTTGAAGGATGAAGGACGTGGAAATTGACTTCACATTTTGTGCTCTAGAACTTCCCATAAAGTTTTAATGATGTTTAGATCTGGTCATTGGGGAGACCATAGAAGGAGTTTGACCTCCTCCTGGTGTTTATTGTCATTCTGGAATATGGGGATATTATGATTGAACAGTGCTTGCGCCATAGGGTGCACCTGGTACTGTAAAATGGCATCATATTCTTTGCCCATTATACGACCACGCAGAGCAATCACCATAGCTAATGAGTCCCACAAGATTGCTTCGCATACGAACAGATATTGTGGGTGGAAAGCATCCGCTGGTTTTCTCCAAACATACCAGTCCGGACGTAGGAAAAAGAGTGAAAGATAACATCAGGCCTATTACTTGGTCTCTCCTCAGTTGCTCAGGGGTCCAGATTTCATGCTCCTTGCATCTTTGAACATCGCTCTTGGATACAAGCAGTTTTTGAATACCAGATAAATTCTTGATTTGTGAGGCTTGTGATGCAGTTTTCTTTGAGACTGTCGGACAGGTGCTGACATGGTTATCTGGTCATTTTTGAGGCTGTGCTTTTGTGGCATTAGCAGCGATTCTGTAAAGTGTCTGTCTGTCACATCGACTTTCCATCTTTGTTATTGTAATTTGTCTGTTTGGCACATTCGATTCACTCATGATTTTTGAGACTGTTTGCCGTGATGCATTAAATACTTTTTTGCAGTTTTTGTGATTTGATAGCTCAATCTAAATTAACAAACTTTCATTGCTACATTTGTACAATAGTCCCCCTGTATCCGTGAGTGATGTGTTCCAAGACCTACCGTGGATAGCTGAAACTGCAGATAATAGCAAACAATCCACAGACCTCATATATAATAGGGCTGGGTATTGGCACAACCGGAGACAAATGCGATTCAGTTCCAATTCACAAGTTAATGATTCAGCTCAATCCGATTTGATTCAAAGCTCTAAGTGGAACACAAATTTGGACATATACAGTCACTGGAAACAAATTGTGAAAACCACTAAAGAAACACCAAAGGCTTGTATACCAAAATCTTTGTATTTCATGAACATGTGGATGCAGTTCCTTAAAAACAAAACCAACTTCTCTCTTTTAAGGCCATAAAATGACTTCTGCTTGAAAAGAATAGCTGAAAATAAAACTGGAAAAGTCTAAATTTCACATGCCATATGCCAGAATGGACTTATGTTAAAGATATGTGTAAAAATGTAAATTAGAATCTTTTTATTTGAAGAACAAACAGGTAATGTTTAAGGCTGGGAATCGGCCCTAACTTGACAATTCAATGCGATTTCGATTCACAAGTGCCTGATTGAATAGAATAGAAATTTTATCCAATTTATGTTTAAGACACATTCACTAATGTGCAATCAAACTATATTTGTTGCAAAAACAACGACAACAGGCACATCACTGCAGTGTTAACACTGTAGAACAAAGCAACGTAATTAAGTTACCATTACATAACAAAAATAAGATAATGAAAAACAATATAATATTGTTGCATGAAATTTATTCTTGTACTTACCCATGAATACACCAAAATATTTTGTTCACTGAGCTAGAAATAAATTATACATCCAAATTTGAATTGCTTTCATTTGCTTCAGTGTTAACCACAACTTTGAAAAAGGCAGAGGTATGAAGATCAGGTCCAGAAAGTACAAATTCAGACCAAGATTTTGTTCCAACCAACCAGTTGAGTATTCTGTGAACGTGACTCTTTATGCTCATCTATTGGACTGGACCTGTACTTTCTGAACCTGAACTTTACACTCCTGGAAAAAGGAGATAATTAACACTTGATAGTACTGTAGGTCCATTAATATCCATTTTCTCATTACATTGTTATTTTGTTCCACTGTAAGCAGTATACTGAATATGGTTGATGTGAGAATTAAGCCCTATTTGACTTGCTTGCATTCACAAGCTGGAGCACTCCGTTACCATGGCTGACAATGCACCAAGATGGCGGCCCAAAGCAATTGCACATTACTATTGCCACCCTCCTTATTTTCAGGGGGACAATGGGTTGAGAATATTTGTGTAGCACATCTGGTTTCCATTTCCAGCTACTCTTTCTCAGGTTAGACATGAAATTGTATTGAGCTTTACAGGAAATTTGCGACTTTGTTATGGATTCTAGATAAAGCTTAATTATATGTGCTGTTAGGGGATGCCCTAATAACTGCTACAAAACAAAAAGAAAGAATGTCACAACCATAAATCGCTTACCAGAGTTGAATGTGTGTGTCAGGCATTTTATGACCTGCGCCCACCACCAAAATGTGAGGAACACCTTCAACTTTGGTTAAAAACCCTGAACCTGAACAAACCTTTTGTTTGTTCTTTGCATTTATTGACAAAAAACCAACAGAGGAACATCTGAGACCAGAAAAGTTAAGGTAACAACGAAAGGAAGCCATTGTGGTATCGATACGGTACTGTTTCTTAGATAGTTTGGTAATGTACAGTATTTTAATAGTATCAGTTATGCTTAGGTTACAGCTTAATTATGTTTCCTGCTGTCTGCTAAAGTGATGACATCTGAAGTGATATAATGAGCTGTTTACAGTAATAAGCAATACATCACTATTGTACTGTAAATAATCTATTGTGTTTACTGTATGGTATTGTACATATTGTATTGTTCTGTACATACTGTATTTATTTCCTTGTGCTGACATGCACTCTACTCGTAAATTTATAATTTGTTTAGCATTCAAACTTGGTAAGCAGCATGCCATCGCTGTTGTGATCTAACTTTAGTTTTAGTTCAGTTTACATTGTGTGTATGCAGGTTTTTGGGATGATCTTTAGGTCAGCTGTTCAAACCCAGGTGTGAGAACTCTTCAGCCAATCAGTCCTCTAATTTTCAGATAAAACTGCCCACCCTGCTTTAGATTGTTAACTGTAGCAACAGGGACTGCTCACAAGAAGACAGCCTCAAACAAGGACATGAGCGGAAGTAACACACAAGTAAAGGAATTTCAGTAAGGTAGTTACTTCCACATTCGAAAATAAGGTAAATAGTGAGAACAAAAGTAGTGCTGCCTGTACAATAAGAGGATCAATACAAGTGAAATTCATTGAAAATATTGTCAAAATCATAAATTAACTAGATTGATCCTGAGATTTTGTGAATCAATATTGAATCATTAAAACCAGGATCGGTTAATCATAAAATCAATATTTTCTTCCCAGCCCTAACATATTTAATGTGACCTTCATGTACATAGACATGGTAAAGACTCATTTTTATTATACATTATACAGTAATGTGCTCTCTCGAATGAAAGGGATTCTAACATTTTAGCCTAATTCTGAAGAGATGATGGAACAACGAAACAAAAAGCATATATCAAGGAATGACGGAGCAGTGAAAAATCACGTTTTTTTATACCCCCAAAACACAAAGGAACAAGGAAAAAAAGCTACTGTTACACATTTTACAATGAAAAATATTGTACTAGGCACCTGTACTGTACATAACCTGTAATGAGAAAAACATATTTGTTTAAAAATATTTTAGGCTATTTTGGGTACTCACTATGAAACAGCCTGTACTTGCTTGACATGTTGTTTGAAACTTAAGAACCATTTTGGGAATTTTTAAAACTATTATTTCAGATCATGGTAAATCATGGATAACTGAAACTGCAGTTACAGAAACATACAGGGATCCCACTGTAATTCCAATTTTGCTATTTCAAAGTTTTTTCATCCATTTTTTTCTGTTATTTGTGCACTCCGAGGTTTGTAAATACAACACTGTGGTTGTCACTGAATCATCTGTTACTCATACCACCAGAGAACCAGACCGTGTTTGTCTCAACCCCTACACATTACGTAGACATTTCCCGGGAAAATGAACCACCATCATGCTGCTCTTATTTGTCATAACAGCACCAAAGGTTCCATCTAACACCTTCGCCCCGGTCGGTTCCCCAGTGTCTTGCTCAGGTAAGGCATATTTCTCAGTCTACAGTTTCGTACTCCGCTATGTCGACTTTCTAGGTTATGACAGGAGCTGAAAAATTTTGCTCTGCTGATGGAGGGATGGCCCATTTGGGTTCCGTTTGTCGGTTCCCCGCAGAACATGGCTTCGCTTAGTGAACAACGGTCAAATTTAATTTCTCATGCCCTGAGCTGGAGTTTCCACATTTTTCCGGCTATTTAAAAATCAACGTAAGACCATACACCTAATAATCGCCCTCATGTGATCAGTGTGTACATAAGTCACATAATGCATTAAGTATTTGGCGAGAGAGAGACAAGAAGGGCGGCTGGTGGGGGGAATCATACATCTAACAACCAAAGACAGGCAGCTCCTGGATCTAAAGGGCGGCAGCAAAGCGGTACCACAGACTGGAAATGCCCAGGTTGACTGAAGCCAGGTGAGATCACCTCCTAATCCACCACTGAAGTTCACACTAATTTTTCCACAATCCCTTTAGCAGGGACAACTCTGCGATTAGCATTTCAAGGACAGGAGATTTAATTCCTTATTAGTTATTTTAAAAGAATCCTAATTTCCTTGCCGGGGATACACTGTGCGCTAAGACCCATGTTCCACGTGGCATTATATCTGCTGGTAATGGTACATGAAACCAACCAGAAAATTACAGAAGAAAATTGTCTATAGAGGTTGTCAGATGTGATTCTGTGTGTATACTGTGTGCAGAATCCTTACTCTGCTAATTCATAAAAACGATGAGTGAATTAATGGTAATGATCCTAGACATCAGTGCTTTTGAATGTGTGCCTGGCATGGTTTCTGCCAGGGACAGCATGGTCCCATTGTGCAGCAGTAAATCCAGGGCGTTTCTATGCTGGTGTGGATGGGCAGGCAGGCAGGCGCTTGCGGTGCAGCACGGCCTCCGGCTGAAACGAAGGCCTTCCCGGATTCCTGTTCAAGGACCTGGCTTCAGTCAAACATGACGGCCTGTGGCAGTTCCAATTAGCACACAGGACTCCTGCAGGGTCAGTCTGCAGCACTTGGTCAGGAGTCATTCAGAGTCCCCCGGGAAACAACAGACAGGGGCGTGAAATGCTGAGGAATGGGAGGAGGAGGTCAGAGAATATACAACCCCCACCCCCCCCCCCCCATTTCCAAAGGGTTCGGAGCACCATCTGTCACACGCACCTCACTCCTGTGATTTAGACGCGGAGTGTGACGTGGCCCAGAGGAGGGCCAGACAGGCGACCTTTACTTTGATGGCACACATGAATAGTTAATTAGGAAACTTTTGAACCACGCTATGTTTTGATAACAGGAAATGGAAGCGGTTGTTTCTGGATTCCCAGCATTGTTATGCTTTTATGACTAATAACACAATGAAATGTGAAATGAAAATCATCTACATTTAATCCCAAATTTTATTTATCTTTATTGCTGTTCTTTTGAAATAATCCAGTTTTAATCCGATTCTAATGAAAACAACCTCCAAAAATTGGCACTGGATCAAAAACCATGCATTGTTTTTTTGATGAATATATCTCCACCTTAGACTACACCACAGCTTGGATCGCAATTACATGCAGGGTTGTGGCATATATCTTAATAATTATAGATTACACATAAATAAAAAGTCTGACTCAGCCTTACTCTGCAGACTTAATGAAGATCCACCACAGGATTAACATCCTGACTTTAAACATAGCCTCCTAACTCCTGAGAATGGGAGATTCAACATTAAAAAATCATGAACATGAACCAAACTCCGTAACCATGCAGCTTTGAGTGTCATGCCGGGGGAACACTGAGCACACTGGGAATAAGATCCACATTCAGAAGGTGTGAAATGTTCATTCCCACGTCTATGGTGACAGGGGGATGATATCCAGTCAGCTCCGTTGCCAGTTTCTTTCTTCTATCCAGCTATCATTGTTTTTTTAAACGGGATAGAGTGGACATGACAGTCAAACATTTACTCATACCGGTTGGTCGGAGGCCACATTGCTTTAATCTAATCTTACCATCTCGCTGAGGATCAGTTCCGGTATTTTCGAGCACACCCCTTCATCACGCCTCACGGGAGCAGCCCCCTCCCCACGCGGCAACCCAGTCTTATCTCTCTACACCATACAGTGACCCCTCAGCCGTAACGTCCCCCTTCCACCTCTCAACACACCTTAAAGTTTTTCACCTTCTTTAAACGCACGGCTAATCACAACACAGCCAAAGGTCAAGAATTCATTAAATACCCATCAAATACCCATCACATTATAGCGACAGGATGACTATCGCATGCTAAACTTTTACCTCTATATTTCTCAACATTTTATGGTACAAATACACTGTATATAACAATTTATTTTCCCCCGTGATGCTATACTTCCTGCTATAGTGACCAATCCAAATTGCCTCTTAATTTGTCTTCTTGATTATAACTTATCTGGCATTTTGATCTACATGCTTTACATCTACATACCCAACTGAGAGAATTACATTTCTCTCCTTACAGCAATTGGAATTTCTTTAGTATACAATAAGTCAATAATCTCCAACTGACTGACTTTCAGGAAAAGAACTTTAAGGGTCTAATCATTTTTTTTGAGGACAACTTTTAACCTGAAACATTGCAGTTTTCTTCTTGCCTATCTTGAAACATTATTCTTGAATCAATCATAATAGCCGTGGAACCAAGTTTTTTGAGGAATTTTCCATTATATCAAAACATCGCAACAACAAATAACATTCTCTGATTGGATGATGAGTCCTATGTTTTAGTTAAAACTGCTAGGGTATCAATATGGTTTGCTTGAGGAAATATTTTCATGCCAGGCTTTTTTGGTTGTACCAGTTTAGAGGTTCAGAAAGTAAAATTTCAACCAACCAGTTAAGTACACTTTACCTGTGCCTCTTTATACTCAACTGGTTGATTGAAACAAAATGCTGGTCTGGATTCTTGCTTCTGGACCTGAACTATCCACCTCTGTACCAGTTGGTTTACATGACATTCAGTGTTACTCTGTCCATTTGGTGGCCCTATAGTTAACGCCAAAGCAGCTTCATTGGCAGGGAATTAGGGTAGAAAACCAAAAAGATGGAGCAAGACCAAATCTTCATGAAGCACCGAGCTAGCTGCTAATTGCTTCACGAACGGCTGATTCTGACTTGTATCTTCACTAGATGAGCTTCGATGTGGTGAGTGTGCAAGTCGATCATTAATGAGCAATTAGATGAATGAACAATGGCAGCCAGGGAAACTGTTTCTATAACAACATCCCAAAATGAACTCTACAGTGCTTTCAATAGGACTGTATGCTAGGCCTTCAAAATGTAAACAGCTCAGATCTCTGCTCAATTCCTTATACAGGCTTGCAGAGTTTTATGACTTTTTACTGTAATGTAAACATTTAATATCAATATGCTGTTTTAATTTATAGGGCAATGCATATTTCAATGCTTAATAAGTGGGTACTTATCTTGCTGGAGAATACAGGAAGAGCTTTTTCCCAGTGATGTACACCTGTGAAGCATAAAGTCCACTAAGCAATTAAACAGCTACATCTCTTGCTACCATTTCTAAAAAACAAAACAAACAAAATAAAAACAGATGCCCAATAAGCTGTAGGGCTACCCTTTACCTCCATAATAGCGTCAGTCCTTCTTAAATGCTGTCATGCACATCCTGAAATATGCGTACTTAAAATAATGGATCATTCATTAAGAAGCAGAATGCTGCAATTGTTTTCTTATTTTGTCAATTCACCAGCCGTCCCTCCATGGTTTGTTTACCGTCATGCCTTTGGCGCTTGCATGTCCTTTGACATGATAGTCAACGTTGAGTAAATGCATTGCTGAGAGGCAGCAGTGCATATGGTGGTCCTTGCAGCAATTTCAGGTTTAAAATGAAAACAAATGTAGTTTCTACAACCACACACATCAGTCGCAGCAACAGACCTACAAGTATATATTACAGAATAAAAATCTGTTACAATTTTATTTATTGGTAACACCGGCCGACATTTAAAATTTTTTTGTTAGGTGATTTACTGTAACAAAAAAAAGTGCATGTTTTACAGTTTTTCATGTAGTTTCAGAATATGGCTTCCAATTTGCCGCCACAAGTCTGGTTTTCTCACAATTTACAATTAAACTTCAACATAAATTATAGCAAATGTTACATTAAAGAAACAGTTCATCATGTCTTTGCTGGTAACTTATCATCGCGAAACAATAATCAGCCATCATATTTACATTCCAGCGTCCTTGGTGTCTTCACTCCATTTCACTAATATCTTGGTGAAATCTCTCACCTTGCTCTTCACTATACTCACCGAAATTTTCAGGAAAGTAATTAAGGTGCGAGTCTAGGAAATGCATCTAGACACTCTTTCTTCAAGATCTTGAAAATGACATATCATATCCTTGACGCGAACCTCATAATCGGATGACTTCTTGTTTCCGAGAAATCCATCAACGACTTTACGGAATTCTTCCCAGGCTTATCTCTCCACTGTCACCATTTTGGCTGCAAATACACTGTCCTTCAGCAGCCTGATTATCTGAGTGACAGTACCGGAAAGCGGACCACAGTTCTGCATACAGAGGTCGGCATCAGTGGATCTGCAGCAGCATGCTTGTAAGTTTGCATAACAGCAAGTGTTATGTTACTGGTACCTGTATACAATGCATTGTATATGAATAAAAGTTGAAATCACAGAGAAAAACCAGACGTGTTGGAGCAAAACTAAATATACCAAAAATGTTTGTTTATGAAGGGTGTTTGAAAAATGTCATTTGATATTATTCACCAAATTTGATGTCGGCTAGTGTAATCAATTCAACAAAATTTTAATTATTGCTTGCCTTCTAAAGGACCTATTCTAGGTGGATTTACTGATCCAGCCATTTCCTAAACATCCAATGTAATTTAAATTAACACTAAACCTGATATATAGATGAAAATTAAACTTCAGTATAAAAAGATTTGTCACCATGCTTATACTTAATTTGTTCAAACAGATTTGATTAAAACAATTATTTTTTTCAGCAGCAGAAATGCAATTAGAGTTATATTTTTAATAGATTAGTAGGAACAAACTGCAAACACATATAATACAATAGTCATAAATCATGCTATTTTTTTTTATCGGCATTACAAGAGCTACACCCTATAATGCACAGTAACACTAATCATTTGATTGTTTAATTGCAGCCTAAAACGCAGAATAAAAAGAGGAGCCCTTGTGGGTATAAGCTCACCAGTGTTTCTTTATAACACCTACAGTTCAGACTAGATAATCCATCCGAAGCTAAGCAGGTTTGGGCCTGACCAGTACTTGGATTGGAGACCAACTGGAAAAGCTGAGTTGCTGCTGGAAAAGATGCTGGTGTGGCCAGCAGGGGGAGCCCTTCCTGTGGTCTGTGTGGATGTCAATGCCCCAGTACAGAGATGGGAACACTCTGCTGTAAAAAATGGTGCCGTCCTTCAGATGAGATTGAAAGAGTACGAGTGGTACCCCAACATCCTGTCTACGATTGTCCACTGTGGCCCTATCAACTCTGGCCTCCCAATCATCCCATATATCTATGTGGTGAATTATCTCCGGCCACTTCACCGCCTTAGCTACTGCATGCGTAGCTTACTGGCACAGAATGGCTGCCGTCGGATCATCCTGATGGGGACTACACAGTGGTGGTGGTCGAAGAAGTTCTCCATTGGTTCTGTAAAGTGCTTTGGGTGTCTTGAAATCTGCTATATAAGTGTAACATTCATTCATTAACAGCTCCAGGGTTGGAAGCTTGAAGTCCCCATTCAGTGTGCATGGAGTTTGCATGTTTGCCCGACAGTCCTAAGACAGGCAGTTAGGCTAACTGATGTCTCTATATCGCATATAGAGTGTGAGTGGATGTGTCCAGACATGCCATCTAGAGTATACCCCAGCCTCTTGCTGTCTGGGATAGACATCATCCCCCCTTCCCCCTTCAGATGGTGAATATTAACATCTTCTTCAATGGCACTATAAATGGCAAAACCGTTTTTCCTCACTGGCAGTTCTGTGCTCAGGTACGGCTCCAGCCTTAAGGGTGGTTGCAGCACAGACTAGCAGAGGGGTCTCAGAAAGGGCCTTGAAGCTTCAGAAGGCTACTTGAGCCCCTTTATTTCTCAAGATGTGATGGACTTCATTCACCAAGCATACACAGGAGTTCTTTGGCTTCTATGTGCCGCGTCTTGCTCTCTGTCAGAGAGACAGATTTGGGGTCAGAGCAGGGGGTCAATATCCCTGGAGCGGTGGGGGTATTATTACTGTGACCCCCCCTCCCCCCCCCCTTACTCTTACCACAGTATTTTTAACCACACCTCAGATTGCTCAATGTTACTTTAACCGTATAAAACATCCTAGTAAAAGGTGTTGCGCACACACACAAACACACACACACCTCTAGTACGTAAATTCACAGCGCATGGAAAGCATTTATAAATAAACATCTCTGGATCGTGCTGTAGAATTTCAAGGAGCCATCTTAAAAGATTTTTTATCCCCTCGGTGAACGACAAAACAGAAACCCATTGAAATGCAAGTGAACAAGTCATAAGCTGCACATCGATCATGGGACCCAGCCACATGCAGAGGGTATTAAATATGTCACCCGAAGGAATGAACCAAAAACAGGGAAGGGGATTCAACACATCTAAAATCTGACATAATTTTTTTTATTACATATTTTACACCCCATGGAAAACATTGCACCTGAGATGGATGAGAACGCTTTATAAAGCAGCAGAAAACCACGTGATACAGTTATCACCTTTTAATGGCAGAGGGAGATCGTAAAATGGTTACTGAATGTGCCAAATGGATTCATCCCAGAACGGGTACAGACCTCCAATGTCTTACTCAAACAGACTTATTTGAACATATTTACCATTCGATCCACCGGGGAGGAACGATTCTTTACTGAACCCAAATTGTCTTAAAAAAATTCCAAGACCTCCTGATATTTCAACGGTCGTCATTGTTTGAAAAGTGCGAACACCTTTGTGCCTTTTTACAGAAAAACAGAAAACACACACACACACACACAGAGGAAGGGATTCACTGAAGGCTTGTTTCCTGCTCATACACACTGGCGTTCATTAGCATAGACTACCTGTAGCCTTTAAGTATAAAAAGCAGGTGCCTGAGTGCTTTAGGGATTGTGAAATTAGACGTTCATTACTATTCTATTCTCAAGCCACCAAGCCCAAGCTACTACAGCAGAGAAGTTATATCTATGAATAGATATTAATATTAATTGTAACTTATACAGGACATTCTCAAGAAGATCCTAACATTTTAAACACCAACATCAGAATTCTAACAGTGATTGTACATCACTATGAATGGTACCCAGGGTGTTTGCTCAGTCAACACACACCACACACGGCTTGTATAACACTTTGCTGGTTACAATGGAGGTCATTAAACAGATTGCCTGAATTACCCTGTTGAATAACCTGGGGCAATTTAAATAA
>JAABNX020000121.1:485908-498633 GCA_015163995.2 Mormyrus lacerda | reverse complement strand
ATACCCCCCTCCCCCGTGACCCTGATCAGGAACCAGGAACAGGGGTTAGAAGAATGTACGGATGGCACACGATACTCAAATAAACCCCACTGCCTGCCAACAGCTGAGAACGCTGAACGGGAACTGAGTTTTCAAACAGAAGCCGTGCTTTGGGGAAGTGTCTTAAACACACAGACACAAAAGGCGGCCCACGGTGACTTTGGCAGAGCGTGTTGTCAGGGCCCCAGAATGAAAGGCATCAATAATGAATGAAAGCAGCACACCCCGGCTGAAAGCGCCGTTTAAGACACGCCACAACGCCTTAGATGCCACTTATTCCGGAGTGCATGCGCACCATTCCTGTGAATGTCATATTCCAGCCCCCCCATGTTGGATTACAGCCAAGCACGCCGGACAGCTGCAAAGCACTCTTGGGTAATTCCACATAAAGCGGGAGCGTCTCGTCACCGAATTTACAGGTCGCATTCGTACACTATCAATATGATGATTCGTTTTTGTTTTTGTGTACATGAATAAAACAAAAGTTAACAGGGAGCAATAACCAGCTCTAGTTATTCTGAGCGGCATCAATAGGGAACGTGGGATGAGGGTTAGGGAAGCTGGCGGGAAGGGCGGCGAGTCCATTTTCACAACAAATAAAAGGGGCCTACACTGTCACGGCGCCGCGGGTCACTGTGAAATCAGGCCGTATTTCAGGAGCAGCCCCCCCCCCCCCCAACCCCAGTCTCGCCCTTTGGGGAACACGCTGAGGTCCGGCGACACAAAGTCCTCGTTTCCCGCCACCCCGGTCCCGGGAACCAGCCACCCCCACCCTGAGCTCCTGTAAAGTGCCCCAATTTTGTTGACAACATACCAGAGGTAGGCCGATCGAAGAAAGAAGGGGAAAGAAATAAAGCTCTGCTCAGCCGACTGTGAAGGGAAGCCGGACAGGCGAAATTACACGCTCCCTCCGTACACCCAGAGGCCTCAGATCGGAAGACAAAACCGAAAACATAAAATTTCATTTGGGCTTATCCATCAGAGATTCGTACACATGCTGAGGCTACGTCCATTACGCAAACGCAGGTTTACAGCACACATTCGCACTGGCAGAAGGCTGACAGATGAGCTGCTACCTGAATCTCAAACGGCTCGCAGAATCAAGAGAGCCGTGAAAAGCTGCTCGACTGCGTAAAAGATGAGAAAATGACAAAACTTACGGTGCATCCGGAGGCATTGAAAATCACATAAAGTTATTTCCCATTACACCGCATGTGACTGCTTTCTGGTCAACCGTATTCAGAAAGGATGCACACACACACGTATATATACTCTTTTTTTAAATTACGGCAAAGAAATTAATTTTAACTGCTTGAAGTCAGAAGTCAGTTAAGTCAGCAACACCTAATTCATTAAAATGTGCATGTTCTTATCTTGTTTCCATATGATGACTTATAGAATTTTCTAGGCGGTCAACTTTTTCATAACACCAAAAAAGGATGAGCAGATACCAAAATAAATTAAAGAGAGACTTTCCTTCAATGTATCACGATAAAGGAGTTATTGTACAACTTTAAATCACACTGAGCACCAGTTTTTATGCCATCAGACTGCAGTGCTTTTCAGACGACTCTGTTCACCTTCACGGTCACAGTTCATGAAGCATAATTTCCTTTAGAAACACAGAAAATCCCCAGGTGAGGAACCCACATTTAAACTGCTGGATGGAGCTGCCCTTTAAGTGCACAGCAGTAAGATGAATTAGTGTGACATTCATCAGCAGCGAGTAATTAGCGCCGATCTGCACTTAGGCAGAATGGGTAAACATCCTAATTGGGGACGTCGAGGCTCGGAGGCGAAGACCAAACGGGCTTCCGCTCATGGCGACCCGCCGCGAGATCTGCACAGAATAAGGCTATCGAAGACATCTGGAGAGCAGCACCAACATCAGGCTTGGACGCCCCTAGGACCTTCAGATTCTGCCTGGACAGCACACCAGATTGCTGGCTTCTCACCCTAAAACAGCTGAAGAGAAAACCACCAGCTAAATAACTCGAGGTTAAAAGACTGGCCTATATGCTCAACTCGCCAATTCTTTTTCCCTTAAGCCTATAGTGATAGTGCATGGGCATTTTAGCTAACCTGTTAGCAGGAATGCTAATTCCTTCCTTTCTATACTTTCTAAATTAAGTATTATTTTATAATGAATTGTTCATACTTTATTACCGTTTATTCTTTCTCATTTTATTCATTTATATAGCACACAGGGAAAGTAATTCTACAATACTGTAAACAGAGGAGTTAAAAATGTTTATGAATAATGCATTTTATTAAAATGCTCTGTACACAGTGTAATGTGGGATTTCGTGTCAGACAATCTAATTCACTCTTTCTGTTCAGTCCAAATCCTGGACACCAGAACTAAAAATTCACTCCAAGCTCACCCTGGTGATGGCAAGATTTAGACTGAATTAAACAATCTATAGGGAACGAGTCAAACATTCTTCGCACAACAGAAAGTATCAGTGCTACTTAATACTGTTTAATATTTTGTGAACGGCAGTGGGAATGGAAGAAGTGCGATTAACTATTCATGATGAAGCCGTCCATGAATTCAGGAGCACATGACTGGAATCGGTGCGTACAGGAGGCGATAAATTATTCATGGGCCTCTTTCCTTTATCATTTAAATCGTAAAGCTCTCAGGAACACTAAAAGCAGCAGCATTCCACCCCGGCACCACTATCCCTACGACACCCGGACGACCGACGGCGCGACACCAAACCGCTTGGTTTTGGCGCGGAGGAGACATGGCGGGTTTCAGGGAGGCTGCCACAGCTGAACGCATCTCACCGGCGGGTTCCAGAAACGTGGCAGCCCCGCTGCAGCTGCACTAAGCGGGAAATATTGGGCCCAACCAGATTTTAATCACCTTCTCCCATCAAACGGCTGCAGCTTTAGTAAATCTCCACCCAACAGCAAAGTGCAGCCCTGTTATAAAACACCTTAATGTTTTTATCCCATATTTTTTATTCAAGTTTCACCTACAAGATTTCTTAAAATTTTCCAAAATTGACTTCAGCACCGCAATACTGAAATCCCATGGTCAGCAGGGTGATGCCACCAGTGGGCCCCTGAAATCAGAGCCTAACCCCCCCAAATGCTCCAGGGACAGGCTGCCCCCTATTACCACACTTTTAAGTCACTCTGAATAAAAGCACCTGCTAAATAAATAAATGTACTTTAAATGCAAAAGTCCTGGAACAAACACGATGTGGTAAACAAACCAAGATTACATGACGTGGATTTAAGTCGCCAAATATAATGGATGGGCCCAACAGAAGAAGTGAATTTCAGGGTCTTCTTAGCGCGCTTCTCTAAAGCGTGCGGCACATGGCGCCTTCAGCACACACAAATGTAAGCTGAACCCTCACTGTTACAAAAGCCCTTGCGTTGCTTGGCTTCGTGTCCTCGATTCCTGCGAGTCGACTGTTCACCAAGTACACGCACGCAGCAGGTGAAGACACAAGCATCAACCGGGCTGCCAAAAACGGAACAGATTGCAGCTGAAGGGATGGATCCCGAGCCATTTAAGCCTGATAAAGTGTAACCGCGGCAGCATAGGGATATTAAGCACTTTGTAACATTCGCTCAGCTACAGAGACAAATGACTTAAAACTTAGCCAGTCATGAGGTCTTCTGGGACGGGTCACATCAGGGTGAGACCAATTTCATATCACTCCATCTGTTGGGTAATACTTATTTTAGCCTCGGCCCCCAGGAGATCAAATGTGAGACTGCGGTATTTTCACTCCCGTCAGCGAAAATGTTCTTCTGCATGTAATTTAGCGGCTTTGAACAAATTATTCAACATAAAAAAACTGCCTTTTAAAGATTAGCCAAAATTCTATTTTGTAAAACACAAATAGTGAACAAAATGTACGTGAGCAATACAACAGCGTAGCTAATTCTAGAAACAGTGAATATTTTTAGATATCTGTTCCCCTTCTGATGAAAAATGTGTCTGGGTGATTCAGTCCTGCCACTCTGTAAACAATCATTTCCTAGTTATGAGTGTCATAAAGGAAAAAAAGTTTGAAGGTTTGAAAGACACAGAGTATATTTTATTGATGAATTCCTGTTCTAATGCTATCTAATTAACAGAGTGAGGCTATGACGATCACGAAGGAGCCCCTACGCGGCCACAGGCTGACAGCCTATCAGCACAGCTCGATCCCCCATGCCCCCACCCCTGTGGTATTGACATTTTGACACGTGCTAGTTGAGTCACGGCTGATGTCTGAGGGGACGTCGTGTTAAACGTGTCCCGTTCTCACTTTCTGCGGTGACAAGAATAAAACATTATGTCAATTTCCAAGAAAGGGGCCTTTTAAAATGTATAGTTTAACATCCAAACAAAGACATGTCAGATGTTAGAGACAGAGCAATGATGTTAAGAGCAGTGATGTTAATGGTCTGTTCCATCTGTCCCTGTTAAATACTGATGGTAAAAACACCACAAGTTAAAACAAATTGAAACAAATAACTCAATCCAATATGACAAGCAATTTAAAGGAATGCTCTCTGACAGGTTAAACCTCTGATTTAAGCATCCCTGCTTTCATTTAATATCAATGCTCTGTGATTAAAAACAAAACCAGAACAGAAAACAAACCCTAACAAAACAAATACTGTAAAGACGGGCATTGTGTTGCTCTAAGGGTTAGGAGTCCGTGTCCATTAGCGGTAGGTTGCCGGTTCAAATCCAGCTGGCAGAATGATTTCGCTGTTGGGCTTCTGAGCGAGACCCTTAAACCCCGTAAGCTCCAAGGACTGTCTGACCCCGCTTTCTGAAACACACGCGCCGCTTCAAATCAGGGCATCTGCCAAAAATATAATGAATGCAAAAACAAAACCCACGCGTCCGTCAGCGGGACACCCTGGACGTGTGAATAGACACGGGAAATAATCTAAACTCGTGTGGCTCAAACTAACACCCCTCGCTGAGCTCTGATTTCCTCACGCGATACATTAGTCTAATCGGGCGTGATCTTAGCGTCGGTTGAGTTCAAAGTCGTTCTGTTGCGACAAGGAGGATGAGGTTCCTGATGCTTGCGTCACGCGGGCCGGGATCCTCGAGGCGGTCCGGCGATAAGAGATTCGACGGAGGATCGTCCCTCAGAGTCGGTTGCGAGATAAAAGTGTGCCGATAGGCCGCGTGGCTGATTGATGCAGGCCTGCTCACCTCGGTGATGGCTGCTACCTGCTCCAGTGCCAGCTTCCGTAGCTGCGCGTCACGACTCTCCGTCAGCAGCTTCAGGGCCGGGAGGAGGCAGCTGGGACGATCCTGGATCAGGGCTGATATCCTGCGTATGCACTGGGGGGGGGGGGAGAGACAGTCAGCCAAGATGAATGGGAGTGTGAGCAGCCCAGGCTCTCATAACGGGGGACACTGAGCTGATGCCCTTGGGTGGCCATGATAGCAGAATTTACATCCAGCTCCCTGGCGTCGACGTGAAACGGCAACAAAGAAACAAGTCAGCTTACTCCCACCTGCCCTGAAAGTCACGGATGGCGAACCGAATGCATGTACTAATAAATAATTCAAATAAATAATGTAATTTAAGGTAATATAACCGGGTCAATGTTGGTGACAGTAGCGCGCACCCCCCCCCCCAAGACACGCTCGTGTCACCCGACCTGAATCCTGAATGGACCCCCTTTAATCGGGATTCAGGACTGGCTGTGCAGCAGCACATTTGTCCCACACCTGGCCCATCTGCTGGGACTGGCCTGTGACCCCCCCCCCCCCCCATGCTGGCGTGACCCATGAGGGGAGGGCACTTGTGAGGAGCCAGCTAGGACACCAAGGAGGGCATCAGGACAGAGGAGTGGGCGTCTTCGAGTGTGAAAGGCTAAGAGACTAGGCGGATTTCATTTAATCCCTAAGGAATGTATGACCTTTTCCGTTGCTGCCCTACAGTTAGGGCTCGCACCCGGGTCCCTGCATCATGGGTGCACTGGCCCCAGCTGAAAGTCAATTGGCCCCCAGAGGGCCCCCTCCCCTGAGACTCACCAATACCAAAACACATCATAGGCTAAGGTAGCCCCTGCTGTATGAGTTATGACCACTCTTTAGCTCCATCCACCTTCAAAGAAATTCTAAAACTTCCCCTGCTGTAGAATTTGGGCTTAAAGAAAGGCCTACATCACGGTGGCCCTGCCCTCGGCCGGCCAAAGCTGGGCTTGCGGTCAAAATGCCTCATCACCCATCCAATCATAAACGTAGCCTGGCTCTTATCAATTAGACATCATATTTCTGAAATGACAAAGTGACGTTGCCCTCCAACCCCTGACCCCTGACACCTCCCTAGGACGCAGCCACGGTGTCGGTACATCAGCGGCGAATGGTTCTGAGTGCCTCGGTGCGCCCCGTGAGCCCTCGGCCTCCGCCCTTGCCCTTGCCCTACCTCCGGGGGCAGCTGGTGCTTGGTCCCACGCAGGGAGCGGCACATGCTCAGCAGCTCGTTGCCAAGGCCATGCTCCGTGCCGCCGTTGCCCAGCGACACCATGGCGGCAGCCAGCTTTACCCAGGGGTCCTCTGCAGAGCAGGCACTGAGAAAGACGGGCGTGCCGGGTCAGTGCAAGACGGACGCTGACATTTTCAAGAAATTGAGGAAAAATTTTTTTATCTTTAAGTATCCTCAGTTTTTTCCTCCAAGAAACAAAAAAGGCATTTTTGTGGTTGGTGTCACATCGCATTAATTCTATAAACGTGAAAGCTACTCCCACGAATGTGCCCGTGTGTGTGCATGAGTTCATCACTGTGTGTGAATAGGATGAGAAAGTGCGAAAGTCTCCCGAGGAACTTTAAAATAACATATTGAGAAAAGAGAGACAATCCTGTGTAAACGGGAGCAGTAATAAAACAGCTAGTGCTAACACTAAACTAACATTACATGAAATCTAAATGACTTTATTTTGAATAATTTTAAATAAATCACTGCTCATATTCTGTGTCAGGGAGGAACTGCAAATTCTCTTATCAGTCAGAGCGGGAAATCTATCCAGAAATATTTATATGTACGGCAATATAAATTACCAGAGATATTTTTCCCAGTCTGGAAGTGAATGGAAGAAGTGACTTCCTTTGCTGAATCAGACGGGGAAGAAAGGGAGGTGGGAAGAAGGATGGAGCAGAAGATCGGGGTGGGGGGGGGGGCACCCATCTGCCTATCAATCCTCCTTCATGCCACACCGAAACACCATCTCCTATTCCAAAAAAACCGATGGGAATGCTGGGCTCTTCAGAAAGTCTCCAGTACACAGAGCAACCTTTATGAAGAATCGGGAACTTCCGAGAGAAAACTCTGACGTGTAAACAGAGACAGGAACAGGCAAGACACCCCTGACAAACACCGCCGCAGAAGCAGACGCCCTGTGAATCACGGCCTGCTCGCTCTCCGGGAACCACCGAGACAGCGGCTGATGAGTCCCCAGAGCAACCAGCTGCAAATCAAAAACCAGCTATTCTTATGCAAAACACACCCTCCCCGCATGACCTGTGCACAGGGCTTCTGGGCGCCCTGGCCAATGGAACGAGCGTATCTCACTTCAGGTGATTTGTAAAAAAACACCACCTGACAGCTAAATAAAACCCCGTGAACGAGAGGCTGGGACGATACAGGAAGATGTGTTTTTGGAAAACACAGCTCAAGAGGCTATAAAATAAAACAGTAATGGATAAAGGCAGCACGAGATCAGGAGATACGATTTTAGCAGATTTCAACTAAGGCTGGAAAGAAAAGAGTCGCGAGACATGAAACGGCCGTGTACCAAGGGTGCCCAATTAACCGCTATATACCAGAACATCCTCTCCTCGGCCACTCTTAACCACCATTGTTACGGAGGATCAGACAGAACGGCGGGCCTGTGCTCTAAAAGCCCTTTAAAACACGATCACATGGCTTCCTATTTTCGCCACACCAAATTTAGCTGATTAGAATCAAACCCTTCTCCTTTAGATAATGTCAAACTGCTCCCATCCCCTGATTCAAGCTGGAATGTATTTGGCAAGAAGTACTGAGCTTCAAAGTACCAGAAACGAAAGTGTGGCAGACTACTGTTCCTCTTATTGCACTCATTTTACTTTTAAATCTAAGTTCTATCATTTTCCTCAGCATTCCAAAACTGCAGAGCGGTTCGGTGGTTTAAAATAAGGTGCTTTTTAAACCCACCCGGGGGTAACATTCTGCTACGGAGCCCCCCTACCATGTGAAGGAGCTGTTATGAGAGCGATCAACACTTGGGGGGCTGATCCACAAAATAAACAATAGAATCTGAATTCAGAAGTGCTCTTCACAAGTAGCCGGCACTCACGTGCCTTTTGGAAACGTCTAGAGCCGATTGTCATTTAAGAAGTACAGTCTGATGGAATCCAGGTACCCTTCGAGATTTAACAACATCCATTCCAGCTGGATTTTTTATTTTGTTGATGTTAGTCATGCGCCAGACAGAATCCCTCAATCGCGGCATGCCACCGATGTGTGTTATTTCACACCAGCACATTCTGGGACAGCACCGCTGCTTTAGTAATCAGGGAGGAACTCCCCCAGCTAACAAAGGAACCAATGAAATAGGCAGAACACTCACGGGGCGTCACTCGTGACGGGAGGCCAAGCCTGGAGGAGCAGAGCCAGGTGCTGCATCTCCTCCCACCTGCTGCTAATGGCCAGCAGTTCCTCGAAGAGCGCCCTGCGCTTCTCCTCACTCTCCACGTCGTCCATCTCCAGCTGCGGGACAGAAAGAGAGAAATGCCTACAAATTTACTAAGGCTGTACGGTCTGCATTGTCGACGGCAGAGGTATCTCAATGTCTGAAAGGGATTATGGGTAGAAAGGTGTTTGTGAGACTCGCTCTGGGTGTGAAGGCAAACAGAGCAGCATGACATGGGGATTGGAGGAGGGGGACAGGGACTTTACATGCAGTGGTGGCTTAATGGTCAGTGAAGCGCGCTTGTAACTGAAAGATTGCAGGTTCGAATCCCCGACCAGCAAAGCCCCCGTAGGTACCCTGAGCAAGGTACCGCTCCCAAGTACTGCTCCCCGGGCGCTGAATTAGCTGCCCCCAGCTACACTGTCACATATGCGTTAAATGCAGAGTGCAGCAGTGCAGGGTCAGCCAGTGTGCACAGCTCTGGATCTGGATGTTAAGGGTCCGGCTCAAGGGCCCATGGACAACAGAATATTCTGCTGAGGCTTAAACCGCCGACCTTCCCATCACAGGCACAAAGGGTTAACTTGCTGTGCCACACACACACCCAGGGTATTGCCCTGATTATTCTGTTATTCGTGGGATTCAAACACACAACCTTTTAGACGGAGACACAGCCCCCTAATCTACCGAGAGCTATTCACTGCCAAAGAGGGGGAAGAATTTTAATGGAAATGGCAGGGAGGAAGGGAAACAAAAGTCACCCAGTTCTGGAGACAATGCAGAAAACAAAAGGTTTTGAGCCTGGAGAGTAATATTGGAGTCTGAGCATGTTTGGTCCAGAGGGAAATCAGGGACCCATCTGACAGGGCTCACTGGACAGGAGGAAAGTGAATGGATGTCCCTTTTCCTCATCAAAAATTCACCAAAAATTCTCATAAAGTGAGCCCCCCTGCTGGATGTCAAGGCAGTGAGCCACACAAGAGTGAACTTTCAGGCATGCAAATAAACAATCCTAACAATCAAACATTTTTGCTAAATTTTGCCAGGATAAGCTGTGTGACCGCGACACCAAAATCCTCACTGGTCGCTTTCTCGCAAGTCCCACCCGCGCAAGCTGTCAGATTGGCTATGCAGTGGTCAGCTGATGTCCTCCTGGGGTCTCAGCTTCATGTAGTACAACATCACTGCAGCGAGTGCAGAATATGTGGGGATCAACAGGACAGTCACTGGGAACTATTAAAGCTTAGTGTTCCCCAGAAAACACAATGCTACAAGATACATTCTTCCTCATCACAGCATCGCATTTTAAACGGAACAAATTCAACCCTAAGATTAAGAATGGAAACAGGATAGTATTAAATGCATGATTTACTCACAGAGACAGCAGGGGGCACAGCGCTTAAGGAATCGTACCCCTCAGAATAGCACTATGTAGAACCACAGTAAAAATAATGGTTTGAAGTTGTTTTATCCAGCAAGTGAAACACACTTCAGAAAAATATTTTTTGTAACATCATAATTAAAAAAGAAAAAAAAAAACACTTTTTAGTTAACAAAAACAAGGGACAGAAAATGCTGAATTATGCAAATATCCACACAGAGAAACACAACAAAAACATCGAAGAGACGGTCATGCCTTGGTACAGGCATTTATTTTCCCATTTGCTAAAAAAGAAACTTAAAATGAAATGTAAAAAGAGGGTGAAAGCCCGATAAATCTGGCCCATAGCATCCAAAACAAATGCTGTTTCTTACAGCAAATTCAAACACCGAGGGAGACTTTGTGGGAACAAACGAAGGAACACAAGCAAAAATGCACAAGTAACCAGGCCTCATTTTTCCAAAGCGCCAGCATACGTTTTCCCCGGTGGCAGCATTCCTGGAAAGCAGCCGGACACTGTTGGACCGCTTGGAATATCAGTGAATACGTCCGAATGGTCCCTGCTCAAAGGCAGGCTTTGTCCAAAATGCAATTAAATTCTCTACCGCTGCCCTGCAATTTAACAGTTCAGAAAAAAATAATCTGAATTTTTTTTTGCAGGGCCCTGAATGCCCATCAGTGAGAATTGCAAGCTCATTGGTGTCATGACGTCATATCAGAAGTACAAGGATTGTTTTAAACAAGCAAAGAAACAAAAAGCAAAAAAAAAATTAAGGAAAAAAAACTAACACTTTTTATATACATATTTACCAAGTTCAATGTTACAATTACAAACATCTGCATGTTAATCAGTTTATTAAATTAACTATTACACACAACCTCCTAGAGCACTGTATTCATCTTTTGACATTCAGGTCGCCGTTTTTTTGTACAAGGCTGTCTTCAGCATTCTCATTTTGCTCTGAGATACTAGTGAAATTGCAGTTGCGGAACAGAAACTAGTTAACCGACGTCCTTCAATAGTTAGTTATTATATCGCTGATGTTACTGTTTTTGGTTCTGATTTGAAAAATGTAGTTTTCCAGATATAATGACCATTTTTGGCCATATGCGATGAGCTCCAAGGATATCGAGCAAATTTTCATAAAACCCAGGGAGGTATCGCACAGCTCTGCAGAACTAATTAGACGTCCCCAAACAGCACTGTCAATGCCACAATGTCACATGACAACCCCTCTTGGCCACCCTGAGACAGAGTAACATTACGGCCCAATCAGCTAACCGTGTTCATCTGGACGAAGACGGCCAGCGGCATGATGCTGACCTGAGAGAGCAGCCCTACAAAACAGGCCAAACACACTCCGCGTTCTGAGCTGATGAATAAACCCCTTTCCTGCCACTCGTGCCAACAGCAACCTACAGCGATGGCCGTTTTCTCTCAGCCAATAAGAAAAAGCGAAGGGACAATTGGCCACACGCTGGGGGAATGGGTGGGGCTCAGCCAGACACTTCAGCGCCATAAAATGCCCACAAGCCGCGAGTACGAACCAACAGCCACACAGCCAAAGAACAGGCCCTTCAGATGGGTGCGCGCTGTAGTTAGACAAATTACATGAGGAAAAAGAAACAAACGCTGCTTATTATTATGGTTATTATTATTATTATTATTATCATCATCCTGCCTATTGCAGACACCAGTTCTCCCTGTTTAGGGAAGACAAAGAACACCCACACGTGCAACACAGACACATTTAAATTCCACTTTTCATTATTATTGAGTAAGGCATGTTCGGAAGGTACGACGCCGGTAAACATTTAATGGAAATGCCGTATTTATGAGGTGCAAGAGAGAGTCAGTGTTGCTGGAGGCTCAGCGAGTGACACTGTCACCTCACACCTGCGGGGCTGAGGTTCAAATCCCGCCCTTGGTTCTGTGTGCAAGGCATTTGCACGCCCTTTCCGTGTCTCTCGGGATCCCTCCTGGCCACACCAGTATTCTCCCGCCGTCCAAAAACACGCAATGAGGTGAACAGGTGCCTCTAAATTGCCCAGTCTTGCTGCTTATGATGGACTGGAACTCCCCTACCAAGGTGCCCCCTGCCTGTGGGCAATGGTTAAGTAAGAGGCCGGCTGAAGATGCGATTCCCTAATGGGGGAAACAGAGGGCGCCGGGGTGCATCATGCGGGGGAATCTAACTGTAGGAAATATACAAACACATGGCTTGGAGTGACGCAACATCTCCGGCAGTGATCACACCCCTGGCGGGGGGCGGGGGGCGAGGAGGGGGCCGGTGGATCTCTCCTGCTGACAGAATTACCAGGCAAAGAGCAACATAATTGCCAGGAAGAGGAAACCAAGTCGAGTGACATTTCTTTTTACTCTGACGACAGCAAGGCGAGGCAACAAAAATATATAAATGAAATAAAATGCTGTGGCTGCATTAACAGAGGCAGAGTGCTGCAACTTGCTCTGCATCTCGGTGGGGGGGGGCACATTTAGTCCCTGGTTGACATGAGAACACGTGTGGCTGGGGCAGAGATGGCACGGGGAGGGGCGACAATGAGGGGAATGAGAGTGACCCTTCCTCTTGTGGGGCTTCAGGACTGCCTGGGTCCCCACTGTGGCCAGAAAATGTGTGTGTGTGTGTGT
>JAABNX020000121.1:445853-463107 GCA_015163995.2 Mormyrus lacerda | reverse complement strand
GGGGGGGGACGTGATGGAGAAAGCTCAGAAACAGCCTCTCATCGCTTCTCGTGTTACTGGAGGGAGGGGGGAGGCTAGCTTAGGGATGTGCAATATGCCATGTGATAAACCCGCATCGCACCCCGATATCGCTCTCTCCTATTACGGACCACAACAGCCAATTGAATCTTTCATTCGAAAAGGCGGCCTTAATGTCTCCTACAAAAACACATTTGCATGTGATGAAATGATAGGAGAAATTTCCAGCCACTATGTGATTATACTGCTATTTATTATCGAAATATACCAAGCGCTTACATAACACGGCGGAAACAAGCATAATTTGAAAAAAAATAAATGATAATAATTAATCTTCTTTGCCATGTTGTTAAATCCCTCTGGTCGAACACGTGCTGTCTGATTAACATAGTGATTAAATAAAAGCAGAATTCCGAATTGAGGCACGCAAAGATTTAATTGCGAGTTTATATGGCGAATGGAAAACAGGAAAACAAACTGATTAAAGTGGAATAGTAAAAAGCAAAAAAAAAAAAAAAAAAACTATGGAGTCACGAGTAGCGACCGAGTTTAAGCGTACTATGAAATGTACGGAAATTCTATTTATACCACTTCCAGAACGAACAAGAATTAGACACAGTGAGCAGGGCGTCAGATTTCTTCGTTCTGTGCAGCATTAACCTCAACACGCTCATGGAGGAAACAGAGTTCGGCATTCCGACGGTTGTATACGAGATTCCACTCTGACAGACCGGGGGCGCCATGTCTGTGTGTGCAGAAGAGGTGCTGAGCACGGAGACAACCAGAGGAATATAAAGGGCAATTAGAAGAAACATCAGACCTGGTTCAAATCCACTTATTTACTCATTTATATACTTATTTTAAAACCACTCCTCTTGCTTCCTTGCTTCATCTGATGTCACGCAAACACATACTTGTAAGTATATAGTAGCAAGTCTTCTGCTGGAATTTGAACCAGCATCTTTTATCTGATCTCTTCACTGCCATGCCACCTGTTGGAAGGAATGCTCCCTTTCTCCAAGTAAATAACTGGTCTTCTTGTTGCGTAACAAGGCTGCCCCACAACTTAGACTTTAGTCATGCACCAGCAGACAAGTAAATCCTGTATAAAGACCGATGGAACGGAGAGAGCGGGATGTGGGGGTCTGACCGCAACTCCCCGCCCAGACACAGAGGGGTTTGCTCCATTGCTGCCTTAATGTAATGACACAACACTGCTCTGCTCCCAGTGAAAATCCCCAAACCCCCCCCATGGACCCCAGCGTGCTTAGGACTGGTTAAAGGTGCAGTGAGCGTTACCCACCAAAGGCCTGGCAAATAGGCACCTTTGCAACTCTCCTGGCTAATGCAAATGAACATCCTGTTTATCCGAGCGTTCACAAGGTAATAGACCGTGATATTTAACTATTATGATTCTGCTAATTGGCCATCCCATTAAATCAGCTCTCCATCCACCCACCCTTGAGGGATTTACCAGTTCAATTTTAAGTAGCTTTAATGGCTCTTTAATTAATAATCAACCAGTACTTACCCGCTGTCTGTGAAGAGGAACTCCAGATGGGTCATGTAGACCTCCCAAAGTGGGATGTTGTACCGCTGGGCCAGGGACAGGGATATCTTGTACACATTTTCTTCCAGGGTCCTAAAGCAGAGCAATGTTACATTTAACAGAAAGTTCCTTCCTGATTCCAGACTCTGCTCCCTTTGCCGCAGCAATATCCCAACCAAGGACCAAAATGTAAGAGATCTACAGTATCTGGGGGAGGACAGAGAGCCAGAGACTTACTCGGCCAGGCCCAGGATGGTCTCCTTTTTATACTTGCTGTCAGCGGAAAATCTCTGCACATCCACACCGCGGCCCAGGCCCTGCAGGATCTGCGCTTGGGTGAAGTCGGTCAGCCGTTCATTGTACAGGTGCAGCTGGCCAATGAGCTTCTCCAGTTCCTCGGGCCAGGCCACTGTGTCATGGTCGATCACATGCTTGGTAACCAGTTGGATCAGCTCCCTGGGGTCAGCCTGTGAGAGGGCAGGATGAGCGGGGTCAGCATGTAAAGGGTCAACCTGTATGTCGGCAGGGTCAGCCCATAAGGCGGCGGGGTCTGCCTGTATGTGGGCAGGGTCAGCCCATAAGGGGCGGGGTCTGCCTGTATGTGGGTAGGGTCAGCCCATAAGGGACGGGGTATGCCTGTATGTGGGCAGGGTCAGCCCATAAGGGGCGGGGTCTGCCTGTATGTGGGCGGGGTCAGCCCATAAGGGGGTGGGGTCTGTCTGTAGGTGGGCAGGGTCAGCCCATAAGGGGGTGGGGTCTGTCTGTAGGTGGGCAGGGTCTGCTGATGCTGCTTATTTATGAAAAGAGACGTGTGGCTCGCGATTGATACACACTGGTGTCATCTATAGGTGTTTCTGAATTAAGACAGGGTTTCTGCAGGTTTCAACAAGTTAAATTTAAGACTTTAAAAGACTTTAAAACCATTATAAATGCAATTTAAGTCCCAATTCACATCCGTATTGGCAAAAAAGTATCAATCCCATTACTTGCAAAGTTAATTCATTTATTGACATCAACATGAACACTGAATTATTGTTTTTGTTGAGGGGAAAGGCCACAATAACCCACACACCACACTTTGGCACACTAACCGAGTACACTTTTATTCTGACCAGGCTACACAGTTTTTAATTAGTGGTTACTGATTTCATTCTGTAGTGTTGTTACAGTATCATCAATAAAAAATTTTCCCTATTGCACATTTGAAAAAGAGACAAAATCAATTATACAGTAAGTACCGTCAAAATCGTATTTCACAATCGTAAGTCATTTTTAGGCCTAAAATTTAGATTATTGGATTCCAGATGCAATATCATGTCTTAGACAACCAATCAGGATAAGGCTGATGACTACTACACATTACGCGTGAAGGGCGACCACCCCAGGGTCCCCGATCTTGCATCTGTGTCGCAGGTACTGGCAATTTCCAATCTGATGACGAAAACAGGCCAGATAATGCAAGCAAAGGAAGGAGAAACCGTTCCAGCATCAGCTGACCGGGTGTTGAGGGCTGCGCCGAATTCTCTAGTTGATGTTAAAGCAATAACGGTGCTCTCAGCCTCTGTCACTCAGCGGCTTGATACTGCAGATGGTACACACCTTTAACCACGTCTGTAAACAAGCATTTTAACCTAGACCCAATATGCAGCAAATGAGGACCAGCGGTCCAGCAGGATACAAAAGCAGCCTGGGAAGACTGTGCATGCTTTTGTTCTGGGGTATGTTTAGAGACCCCCCCCCCTCCAATCACGACAACTTGTATCAAAAACTAGGAATCTAGCCACCGACGAACCACCGTGACACGCAGAACGCCGCAAATATAAAAAGAAAATGAAATTGAGGAAGGGGCGTTCCTGCTCCACTCATTTCAGATGCAATTTTAGATAGCAGAGATACAAACAATGCAAAACAGCATCGCCAGCAAGCAACAAATAAACAAGCCGGGCCGTTAAAAGGTGACAGGTGGACTCTTTGATCAGCCGTCAGGAAGGAAAATAAAAGGCGAAGGAAATTTCTACGAATCCTTAGCCTGACTGATAGCCCTTCTCTGGTATTATTGACCGTGCGCGTCAGCACTAGCTAGAAGACCTGACCCCTTCTGCGCAATAAACCAAGATAAGCAGGCCCTCAGATATCCAGATTAGAAACACCACAGCAGCTGACCAGACCACTTAATACAGCAAGTTACCCAGCTTGTTAACTGCAGTGCTCTATTCACCCACACGTCTATGCCACCTCTTATAAAATGTTTTTTTTTCTGGAATTATAAAAAAAATAAAATAAAAAATAACATATACACACCCTCCCTGATCAATGGATTCTAAGAGGAAGGGACACACTAATGTTGATAAATCACAGCAATTTTCCAGTTTTGTTTATATTACTTAATTTAATTTCCTGTGCGGCTGTTTTCTCCATGATTAAGCTTGTAACACTCGAGGAGAGGCCCGGACATCTTCTGACCGGTGTGGCGTTAAGCCGCGAGGGCTGCCGATCAATATGCAGCTTAGCGAGACTGAGAGCCTGGAGTTAGACGAATGGCCAGGTTAAAGCCTTAACTTCTTTACTCTGTGGAAGATGTCACGGCTCAAATACATCAGGATACAATTATGCTAAATAGCCCCACCCCCTCAATTAAGGTCGTTCGAGAAGAATTAATATCTTAGTGCCTGTAAGGGAAACACAGGTCTCATGTGAAAACTGAAATACATAAATGAAAATACAAACTACTGTAAATTAGGCAGCACAGCCTGGCATCTGGCTCTATGATTTAGCCTGCAATAATCTCTAGCTAAGCTCTCTGACACCGCTGGGGGTGGGATGATGGCAGCGACCGTGCTCAGACTAACCCACAGTGAACATGCTCCTGATCGCCGTTAATAAAACCACAGCCTGATATAAGGTTTATGGTAGTGTCTCCAATTTGCTGATGTGAAGCGGCTGGCGATGTGAACCCAGATACAGAGATCTCGCCCAGCCAGTGTCGCCCCTGCCCCATACTGTAGCTCCTGGGATGGGGGCCCTGGAGCCAGTCTCGCCCCTGCCCCACAGCTCCCGAGATGGGGACCCGGGGTCCGTCTCGCCCCCGCCCCACAGCTCCCGAGATGGGGACCCGGGGTCCGTCTCGCCCCCGCCCCACAGCTCCCGAGATGGGGGTCCTGGGGTCTGTCTCGCCCCCACCCCACAGCTCCTAAGATGGGGGCCCTGGGGTCTGTCTGGCCCCCACCCCACAGCTCCTAAGATGGGGGCCCTGGGGTCTGTCTCACCCCCACCTTACAGCTCCCGAGATGGGGGCCCTGGGGTCTGTCTCACCCCCACCTTACAGCTCCCGAGATGGGGGCCCCGGGGTCTGTCTCGCCCCCGCATCCCCAGGGCTCCTGAGATGGCGCAGTGGAGGTGCACTGTGGTCTAGACTCCAGGGCACCATGCTAAAAACAGAAACACCTCAGCATCACAAAGCACATCTGACACGGTGATGGGAAGATGCTCCAAGACAGAACCCCCCAACCTCCAGTACAGGGGCCTGCTTTCCATCATCTGGGGATATAACTAACCACACAGTAAATCTGGGTTCTGATTGGTCATAATGTGAGGGGCGGGGCCCCCACCCTGGCTGTGTCCCAACTTAGGGGTCGCATCCTTCGTAGGTCCTCGTAATTAGCTGCGCCATGAAGCATCCATCAGAGAAAAGAAGAACGTATTTCTAGGCTGCATATGAAGGAGCGTTTAATATGGGACAGCCGTGTCACGCCTCTGTGACGCAACTGGCCTTAGAAGGCTGCAGCCCGAACGGGTACAGAGCCCCCCCACACTGGTGTGCTCCAGCAGTCCCGGCCTGAGAAGACGCCATTGTGCCACAGCCTGTGTGATGGGTAAGTCAGCTGGACACTCAATAGCACCCCCCTGTGAGGAGTCGTGGACTGGTCGCAGTTTCGCAAGCTGGCTACTAGGTCTTGCTATGAGGGTCTCTAAACGGTACCAGGTTGCGAAAGGTGTGGAATACTCCTCTGAATCCCCGGAGGCTGCCTTCTACAGCACCCCTGACTAAAGCACTTAATCTGAATCATTGGTTTATTAACATAATAAAATACCCACCTGCATAAACTGTTGAATAAGAGCTAAATTCAGTAACAGTCCCCCAGGTAGCAAAGTTAACCATTTCATTGAACTGGGCCATCCTTCTTGTAAAAATACGCATTCTGATTGGCGGCAGCATTCAGCGTAAATGTTTCAATACTATTATTGTAATTAACAGTGTAATTAACAATTATAATAAGTGTACTGCACATTAAGTCACTGATAACCTACATAGGGGGAATGTCTGAAGGCACAGGACTCTAACGGGAGAATATTTCATGCATGTGATGGCGAATGCTAATCGACAAAGCGCCTCAGTAGGGCTGGGAAAGCCAGCGGGGGTTAGGGCATCACATCAGGGGAGTTTGCTTCTGGGGGGGAGGGCAACAGGTGGCCAATCACACTGTGAGTCATCAGTTCATTACGAGGCCACGGGGCAGCTGGGGATGTCAGAGGGGATGAAATGGCACGAATTTGCAAAACTATACAAATTCACAGATTCCTCTAGGCTCGCTCCACAAAAGAACAACACTCCCAGCGCCTTCAAAACCACCTACCTCTATGGGGGTGTTAAGGAGGAGGATGAGGGGGGACTCTTATTTTGGTCTAAGGATAATAAGACTTACGGAGGTAGAGAACTAAAACCATAAATTCAGTTTGCTGAATTCCACTACATCAATTAGCACATAAAAATTAACTGTCCTATTAAGTGAAAGAAAAGTAATTGAGCAATTTGAGAGGTGGGGGGTGGCCGTTTGTCACAGAAAACATGATCAGGTTTACACTCCTACATGTGACAAAATTATACACTTCAGTTTGATGAAAACATTATGTTAGCTTGCAAATGCCATGCAAACTGTATGCGTATTCGTTATGCAATAGATCAGAACATCCACGGGCGTGAATTGCAGCAGCAGCTGTAAGAGACGGCCGTCACGAGCACATCGCACGACTCTGCAAAGAGATAAGATTCACAAAGCCTCACTGTACGGATCATGTATTTACATCACACCCCGTAACACCTCAAACTCCATCTTTTGCATAAACAGGACGCGCCACCATGGTGGGATGGATGACAAGAAAAAAAGAACCCAGAAGAGACACTGAACAAACATCAGCCGCACAGAGCTAGATAATCGCATAAGAAAGGATGGAGCCACACCGTCTCAGAGACAGCCTGGGGCCCCGGCGTGTTTGCACCGCAGATGTCCGCCCTGCCAGATTTACCGCAACTCAACCGAACAAAATGCCAGGCAGGAAGCGAAACGCAAATTGGCAGCTGGCCAGGCCTACCTGAACCCGCCCTGTCTAAGGTCACCGTGACTCTCGGTTCAGATGACCCCAGATGCATCGGCAGAGAGTCAGAACGGCGCAAACTCACCGGTAATTACACCCTGAGGCAGACAGTAATGACCGACATTCACACACAAGCACTGCTGCATAAACCCTTTTCCGTGCTACCCTGGAACTGATTCAGCTGCCTTGTAGGATCCTTAATTACTTTATCTCCTGCCATCCTGCTTAAATATGGACTTAAAATGGAAGGTGCACGAATGAAAATAAATCTCAATGTTTTTCAAATAAAGTTATGTACATACAAACTCAGAAACGAACTGCAACAAATAGCCCATGTTATTATGATGAGTGTCATGTAAATTACTGCCAAGAGCTGTCATGAATAAAATTTCCAGCAAGTGGCTCAGAGCACAGATACAGAACTCATCCTGGTAGGAGGTTCAGGATGAAAGGAAGGGAATGGTCTGGGCCGGACTCCAGTCCACGGTAGGGTGGGTTGCGTGTGTGTGCAGTTTCCAGTTCACTGTAGGTGTGTGTGAGTGTTTGTTTTAGCCCACAACAGGTGGGTGTGTTGATGTCCACTATTGCTGTGTGTGCACGAGCGCTAATGCCCACAGTAGCTGTGTGCATGTGCTAATGCTCACTAACTGTGTACGTGTGCTAATGCCCACTGTAGCTGTGTGCATGTGCTAATGCTCACTAACTGTGTATGCGTGCTAATGCCCACTGTAGCTGTGTGCATGTGCTAATGCTCACTAACTGTATACGCGTGCTAATGCCCACTGTAGCTGTGTGCATGTGCTAATGCTCACTAACTGTGTACGCGTGCTAATGCCCACTGTAGCTGTGTGTCTGCGTGCTAATGCCCATTTTAGTCATGTGAGTGTGTGTGCTAATGCCCACTGTAGTTGTGTGTCTGCGTGCTAAAGCCCATTTTCCACATTTTCCATCCAAACACTGCACTAGAAGAAGAGAGAAACTGCTGAAGTTGTATTAATCACTAGTGCAGCAAGCAGGGCCTGCTGAAAACACAGGGCTGGAGGATCCCAAGATGACACCAGGACAAGGATCCTCCCTGCTTTCACGATTTCCTGCGACATTCTGCAAACAACTTCAGATGGCGGTTCTACTGGGTGTTGGCTGAAGCCGCAGACGGACGCGAGAAACAGGGGAACTTTAGGGGGCTTTGATCCTCTGTTCTGCGGACGCTATGTTCCAGTCAGGCCTACAGACTCCCTCCAGCTCAGCAACATTAAACAGCTCAGTCTTTGCGAAGCGGGCACTGGGGATGGGGTTATAAACCAGCAGGATTTATTTTTCAGCAATTCAGAATGAGGCTTGAACATAAAACCTTCTTCACTTCATTAAAAAAACAGCATCCAGACAAATTTTATCCCTGCTAAGAACTTTGTTTGGAAGTCGATTGAATTTTAAAGAAAGACATTTAACTGACGTTCCAGCTGCAGTTGATGAAGAGTCCAGGTTACTGACTGATCTTTTCCATACGACATGTCTGTCTAATAAAAGAATAACCAATCAGAGCTTGGACCATCGTTCGCTTCTGAAAGGGTGACCTCAGAACAGAGGACAGGGGGTGTGCGGCATCTTCAATGACATTAGCATTCCAAACGAGACCTTTAAAAAAGGTATTTACCCAGGACGCCAGGCACTCACCCGGTATAGCGTGTGACACTTGTCCTTGAAGCAGGGAGCCAATCGTGAATATATTTGCAAGGTGTAATAATATGCAGCCAGCTGTAGCGATAGTGCGGATGGAGGAAGCTTCTCAAAACACTTGTTGGCGTCCAGGACCTAAATCAGAATATAAATTAGTCTTCTTGAGACAAGTGGCATCGGCAACAGCGAGATGCAATTACACCAATGGCAGGTACAGAAAGCTATGATCACTCTCCCCTTTAGTGGCATGGGAAGGAGAAAGGCCATGCTGCCCCCACATCCCTAAGAGCACGTGCCACAGGAACCCCCCTCCCCCCCCGTGTAAACATAATCAGCTCCGTCAGGCTGCGGCACGAGGCGGGTCAGGTTTCTGACTAGTCGTTAACAGTTAGGCCAAGGTCAGCCATTTTGGAGAGACAACTGGGTAGGTATTCTGAGTGTCCAGGTGGGAGGGGTTGCGTGTCATGGGGGTCCCAAGTAATGTCATTTTATTTCCTGGATCCGGTGATGACACTGCTCAGTCAATGATTTTAAATCTTGTGTCCACACCACTACGTGTATGCAGATGTGTGTGTGTGTGTGCAGGTTATGTATATATTATAGTGATGGCAAAGTAGTAAAAACCTATTACTTTGACATTGTAGGGACAATTTTTAACATTCCCCACAAGGGGAAATTGAATTTTATAAAAATCTGCCACTGCAGTCAAATAACTAAAAATGTCAAAAGTCTTGTATTTTTGTTTGGTTAAGGTCAGGGCTGGGTAGGTGTTAAGGTTGTCATTGTTGGGATTATGGTTTGCTAATGAAAATGAATGAGCACTGCAGGAACACAAGCCAAGACGGAATGCAGGGAAGGGCGCAGTTCACCCCAAATAATAAAAAAAAAAAAAACGTGTTTCAGATGCTGTAGGGCTATTTATCTATCTAGATCAGTGTTTCTCCACCTGGTCCTGCGGGACCCCCCAAACAATCCATGATATTGCTCTGGGACTGTCTGGCAGGGAGCTGGGAGGGAGCAAAAACAAACTGGCTAGTGGTCCCTGAGGATTGAGTTGCAAAACACTGATCTAGATTGTTGTGGTGACAGGTGCCTCGTTTCAGAAATATCGGCCGAAGAATTGTTTGTCTTCTTGCAAATATAATGGCATTTTTTTCTAGGGTAATTAAAGTGCCAGAAAAATATATTTGAAAAATTCAACAGCAATGTCACATCAGAAATCATGACCCGGTTACTCAAGATAATCCACAGACCTTATAGCAGTTTGAGGCTTCTACTAAACAGCTTCTTTATACCAAATTTCACACATCGACCATATCAATGTGCAAAAGTTATGGTCTAACTGTCAGGAGCATTGTCATACCCTACAGCATATCTACAGCGTTGTTTTTTGTTTTGGGGTGAATTGCCTTTTTAACGTTCGGCAGGAACGCCACAGCCGAGGACTCTGGGCGGGAGGGCAGTACGAGTGTCCTCAACTCCAGAGTCGAATGAACTCTTAAAAATGTGATCAGAGTGTTTGCCATTTCCCACAGCAGTGCGCTGTATTCTTTATTAATCTTCTTCAAATATGTTCAACTTGGCTGAACTTTGAAGAAGTCTTTTTTTAAAAAAAAATGTAGAGGTTTTACTGAGGACAACATTCAAGGTGGCATTTTATAGATGCAGCAGAAAAAAAAATCAGTGCAGTCCCCACTGGTTGTAGAGCTTATGAGTCTGGTTAGGTTTCTAAAGACAATGAGACACGTTAATCTTGGGCATCTGTGCTTAGTTTGAGGAAATGTGCTAAAAACCCACCAGCTTAAAAACTTCAGCAAAAACACTGGATCCATTATCTTGACCATTTATTTTTCTTAAGCTCTGGAAACCAGACCTGCACAGAGCATGCTTTGATCGTTCTCCCCTCCATTTGAGTTTTATGCCAACATTTGTGATACGGATGTTAGAGGTCAGTTAATCAACTTATCAACTATTTTATTAAAATAAATTATGTATATAGTAGGGTCGTGAATTTGAAGTAAACAGGTTTCTCAATGTCAAAAACAGGGTTTTAAAGATTATGAAGCTCAAACTACTTTGTCTGAAATGTGTCAGCCTGATTGCAGATCTTACACTTCTCAAAAACAAGTACTTTACCCTACACAGCTGCTTTTCTCTTTAGGAGAGAGAGAGAGAGAGAGAGATCGTACCTGAGGCAGGGCGAGCAGGTAGGCCAACGCCAGCGTCGTGTCCTTGGGTACAGCATCGCCGGCCAGCTGGAGGAGAACTGAGGCGGGGGGGGAAAAAACGATGTTGTGGACGTCACGAAGCAACAGCAGAGGCAGGAGCGGAGGCAGCAGCCGCATATGGCCTGCATCGGGCGAGCCAAGACGTCTGCGGTGCCTCCAGCATCTGAACGAGTCTCAGTGCAGTTCATATCAAAACACAGAGCGGGCGTTCCCTTTCATCAATAACCCTCACCCTAAAAATATTTCTTGGTTTCACTGCATGGATTTCCTTGAACTGAAAAATATAAACATGTCCATTAAGTTGGTGAAAAATGTCACAAACATACTCGCAATGACAAACATGATCGCAATGTTACAAAAGTACACAAGACACAAGCAGACAACATACATCATAAATCCAATATTAGATGCGTTCTAATCGAAAGACTTGTCAGATTGAACTTTACAAGCTAACTGACCCATAATACTTGAAAAACTCTTTGGAAACATCAGCTAGGATCCTTCCTTATTCCACTTGCACTTCAATACCAACCAGTGAAAATAAATTTGTCAGACACCGACTCCACCATCAACTTACACGACTCCGGGGAAGGAGATCCAGAGTCTGCAAGGCAGAACCTCTGCGTTTCTCATCACGTTCCAGTTGCCGTGATGATATAGGCAAACCGCGATCGTATACAAATTCCTTACTAACGGCAGCTTGAGAAACTCATACAAGGGCGTTGAGGAGCGACTGGGTCAGTGACGCGATGGCCTTGGCTTCCTGTGATCAGTCTACAAATCCTACATGTCCCCCAACTGTCCTTCATCAATCCTGTGATGTGATTGCAAATCTCAATTTTAGAGGTTGCCTTAAAAAGTCAAGTACAGATTGAAATAAAACTCAAGCCTTCCCAGCCTCCCCATAGGTTTGTATTGTGAACTGGGGATTTACATCGATTTTCCAGTTAGGTAAATCCATCTTCCTCTACTGGTCTTGATATTTCACTAGGTACCATCTCCCTTGTATCACAATACCCCGGATTATTTACTGTTGCCAGTAAGGCACAGGCTCACATTAACCAATCAATATGAGAGCATTCTTCCAGACGTTCATATTGACCGTCCATTCATGCATCATCAAGACATACAGCTTGCCTCTAATATAAATTGGGACCTTCTCTGTTGCGACAGATGCTTGCTCTTAATGCACGACGTTTGCAGGCATTTCTGAAGCTTCTGTGAGATATGGACCAGAGAGCAAGCTTTTATATATAAAATAATAATAGCAGTGAATGGAAAGGTTAACGGTTCAAGTCTCAAGAGGAGTCCTGCTGTTGTACCCTGGAGTGATGTAATTAACCTGAATGGTTTCGGTGGAAAAATTCGGCTGCATAATGAGTAAAGTGAAAAACTGTAGCACGTGCAGTGTTTTAATTTAAAAAAAAAAAAAAAAAAGAAGGAGTTGAATTTCCTGTCATATTTAGCTAGCCAGTAAGGCCTCTCCGGTTGCCCGGAAGTGATATACAAAAGCCTCATTTGCATAAAACATGTCTTTCATTGGGGCACATCATTAGGAGATGAGGACTACGGACCTTGAGAGCGGGATGTGGTATAATCACGCCGTCCTCCCCAGCCGGACCCTCAGTGAGGCCTGAGGAAGGGTGTGACCGCCACCATTGCAGGGGATGAGGTGTGCGTATGTGCGTATATGTCGGGGGGGGGGGGCGGCCGTGCAAGCTGCCAGAAACCAGGGGATGATTATAGGCCCACAGAAAGCCTGAGTGGGGGGCCCAGCGGTGCAGATTAATGGGTTTGGCAAGTGACAGCTTCTCGAGGAGAACGGACCTCTGTTTGGATGACACTGCGTTTATCTTTGCTGAAAAGAAAGGAAAAAGCGGACGGCGACTAGGCCTCCAGCTCTAAATGGGCCCGTTTCCGATTAGACAGCGAATAGTCATCCATTACGAAATGAAACGTGTCCTACATACAGGCAAAGCGGAAAGGTGAACAGGCGCATGTGTACGGCCTCTCCACCCGCCGCTGAGGAGGACAGAAGCTCACCCTACTTTTCAAGCCTGTGCAGACGGGGGAATTATCCAACTGTGACAAAGCGAAGTGCTGCAATACCGGAAAATACTTTATGTGGTGACGTCATGGTGAATCAAGGGCGGTGGCTCTGCAACAGTGTTTCCCAATCTGGTCCTCGGGGTCTCACAGACAGACCACGTTTTTGCTCCCTCCCAACTCCCAGCAAAAAACGTGGACTGTCTGGTAGGGCGCTCGGAAGGAGCAAAAACATGGACAACCTGTGGGTTACCGAGGACCATATTGGGAAACACTGGATTAATGAAGAATACTGCGCACTGCTGTGGGTACTAGGACTGGAATTTGACACCCCTGGTTTAACACCTTCTGTGGTTCTAATACTCATTTGAGGCATTTTCCGTGCGTGGGGCCTCATGACCTTGCCTTGTACAGAAAATTAAATCTACATGCTTCCATACCATGGATATTAAGCCTCACAGCTGAGGCATTAATCCTGAGGATTTGGATAAACTCCTGTGATATTCAGTGAAAAAGTGTGCGTGTGTGTGTGTGCGCATGTGTGATTTAATCTAGAATGGCGAGGGAGGCGTCTTGATCAGCATAGTCTAGGTAATCTACAACCGAAAAAAAAAAACCTCCAACACTCACCTGTTGATCTGCTGGATCATTATTGGCCTATGAGATGCAGTCTCCTCTGAGATGCACCTGTTGATCAACTGGATCATTATTGGCCTTGGAAGGCGCTATCCTCTGAGACTCACCCGTTGTTCTCTTTATTACTCTCAAGTGTCCAGCCGTTCTGTTACTCCATCTTTCATTACTGCTTTACTAAAAGGTCCATCTGGCATGTCAGATGGAGACTTGATGCATTTGCTTAATAGAAGCACCAGAAAAGTGGAGAAAATGGAACAGATAACTCCTGCCTCAATCCTTTTAGAATTTAATAACATGTTTTTCCGTTTTTTTTTTAATGTAACCAAACCCCGTTAATGACGCACTTGTAACTCTCTGGTTAGCCTACTGAAAGTACCAAACATTCTCTTCTCTTTTAAAGCACTTCACAATAATTAGGGCTGCATTACCTTCCGTGGCAGGAAACACGTTTTCTCCTTCGCTCTTCGTTTCGGCCAGCTTCCCGGTGCGCAGCAAAACCTCGGCAAAGTCCTCCGTGGAAACGTTATCGTATGACGTGTACATTTTCTCATTCTGCAAACACCAAGGGCAGCGCTAACATTTAATATATATCTATATCTCTACAGAAGGCAGATGAAATACACTGAAACAATACAATGTTACTTTTAGCTTTACTTTGACATTATAGTAATGCGAGTAACGTTACTCATTAGTGGGAATGTTATTGGGCAGAAATGTCTAACCCATGGAATAAACTCATAGGGATGCTGCTGGCTCCGCCTTCTTTGGCACTTACTCTGATTGGCTTGTACTAAGGTATGAAGCATGTGAGATTAAATCATGCCTCCCTGACATCACTGCCACTGAAAGGGGGGGGGGGGGATTACCTCATGTCAATGTGTCATTAGCAGAAGAGACATGAACTGAATGAACAGTGCAGGTGACAAACTATTCAGATGAAAATATATATATATATATATATATATATATATTATATTTGTTAATCTTGCGGTAGTGCCCTTTAAACAGCATTGCATCTGCCAGGTATTTCATGCCTCAAATCAAACTGAAATGTTATTGCCTCCTATTAGGGAGTAGCTTACGAGTAAATCCTAACTTAAAAATTGACATCGCCACCACTCTCAAAAACACAAACAATGTGAATCAAAAGCAACCATACACTCTTGTTACTAACTTTGTCGATGTAGGGATTCTCGAACAGCGACTCATAAAACGGGTGACAGCCCTGCCCTTCAAAATCTCCGTTTTCTGCAGACGAGGCCTTCAGCGCCGAGTCGGCAGGTCCTTGACCCTGAGGAAAGGTGAGGCGCCATTAAAATATTTATAAACACACACATTCCTCTCAATTGCATCAGTTCTAAGGGATTTCAATTTTTTTTTTTTTAGCCCCTTTTATAATTCTATTTTTCCACGACAGAAGAAACACTAAAGGCTGGGCTGGAATCAATTTTCCACAACGATGCACAATGGAATAGCGAAAGCAGCAGCCAATTAGGCATGCACGGCATTAAGAGGAACACGCCCGCTCGCAGACAGGGCTCACATGGGACCTCCGTCACATGACGGCATGCCGTGGGGCGTAAACGAGGCTGCGATTCGTGATGCTTGAAGCTGGTTCAGACCTCTGGGTTTGCCAGCGCTAGTGTCGCTGATCCACGCGTCGTTGAGTGAGTGTGTGTATGTGTACTTTAAAACAGTGTTCCCCAATCTGGTCCTCGGGGACTCACAGCCAGACAGGGAGCTGAGAGGTAGCAAAAACATGGACTGTCTGGGGGTCCAGGAGGACTAAATTGGGAAACACTGCTCTATCAGATTTAATGTCTATATAACTCCCTTCCCAATACTGCTGCCAAAAAGCCTATATATTTAAAGGCAGGAGCAGCACTGCATACTAACAGGATGGCCAGTGACGTTATATAGATGTTATATATGCTAGTAAATGTCTGCATCCAGTCTTACTACAATCGTGACAAGCTGTTGCCATAGTGAAAAGCCGCAGCCTAAAGCCAGTCATGGCTATATTGTGTATAGAGTATGAAATTGTTCTGACCAAACAACAGCATGCATGAAATGGACAGACAAGATGAAAGTACTAATACTGTCATTTTCAGGAAACATGTGAAAGCAACTGGAACACATCAGAGACAAGACATGCTTACATGCAGGGGCCGCAGGTAGCTGATGGACGTTCTCCACCACTGTGAGTCGCCCACAGCCTGCAGCACGGCTTTGGTGGTCAGTCCAGGGTTCGAGAGGACCTCCATGGTCTTAGCGGTGCTCCTGTGCAGCAGCTGTGAGTGGCGGCTCGTGCCGGCAGCTACTGTGTCGGCCTATGAGAGCCAACGACCCGCCCACCCCGCCCACCGATCGTTACCAATAGTTCCCGCGACACGGACTCCCATCACAGAATGGCCGTCCCGACACACAAGCACTTATCCCCAGGAAGCTGAGGCCCCATTCGGGTTACAATGTGGAAGGTTAAAGGAGGACAAGCAAGCTTCCAGTTAATAAACACTGCGAACTGGCACAAATTACACAGCTGAGCTTTTGCCACACTGAGCAGAAATGTTCCATTTTATAAAGCTGCTTTCACCCATTCTGTTAAGAATAAGAAATTCATTAACGATTTGCTAAAATTTGCAATATCAGTACTCGTCTCAGATATTATTCCACCCCCACAGAATGCGGTCGCTGTTTCAAACACAGCAGCATGCTTCCAGACAGAGAAATTGTTCAGTACAAAAAAAAAGTAATATAATCGTCTCCCGCTGTACGTCACGGTGCCAGCGGAAGCGTGGAACACTGCAGAAAGCCTGCTGCTTTGCAGCGAAGGGCCGTATCTCTCCCCTCTATTTCATCTGGTTCAGAGGCGAATGAGTATAAATGTTCTTGCCATATTAGTTTCAGCGTTTCAGATGATTATAGGAGAGGAAAACTGCTGTGTCAGTTTGAACAGGATCTACCCTTAGGAGACAAAACAAATTGCAATAACAACATTTCACCTGCAGCAAATGATTCTACAGGCTTCCGATAAGTATCCACTATTATTTGTAATTTGGCGGGAATCTTTCCAACGAATACATAAAAATCTAAATAAGCGGCCAATCAGTCTGTGCGGGCATCTGCAGAGGGCAGAACGTTCCTGCTCAGTGCAAAGCAAAAACTCGCCATCGCACGGGGGGGATCCCCAGCATGCAAACAAACATGAGACGAAAAAAAGCGGAACCTGAACCTGGTCCAGGTCTCGCACGGGGCACCTTAGCAAAGGGGATTTACGCAGCAGGTGTGACGATGACTCAGGGGAAACCTGATCTTCATTCCCGTCACTTAATTAACTAGCCCAATTCTCAATTTATCCCACATCATCACAGTAAGAAAGGAAGAAAACATGATTTCAATAAAATATATAGCACGATGGTTATACCTATTTTATACATATAATATGTGAAGTCGCGGAATCTTGTAGCAGATGTGACAAGCCTAGATAAATAACCGCGCGCTGACAGTTATGCATGATGCCAGCAGGTAAGATGGCTGGTCGTAATCCTCCCCGAGTGGCTGAGAGCCGGACGCTGGCGGGCTCCACATACCTGTTGGCGTTCGGTGGGTGGCTCCGGGGCTGAGCCAGGACCGTGTGGCCCGTTGCCGTGCGGGTCAATCTGGTAATTCACGGCCTGGTAGAGGATCTGTGAATTGGGGGGGGGGGGGGGGGGGGTTGACCCCTTTT
>JAABNX020000121.1:429819-443478 GCA_015163995.2 Mormyrus lacerda | reverse complement strand
GTGAGGGGGAGACCCTGACAAGTCAATACAACAGGTGATATTTTAAAGACTGACACAGGGAAATAGCAGTTTATGCAGCACAGCAGAGAGTTTTACACACCTCCACTTTCATTGTTAAAGAACCAAGCAGTCGTACATTGAGGCCCCCCTTGCAGCACCCCCAAGCAAAGGTAAACTCTTAATCGGTTCAGTGAAAAGCTGGACAATATAGATAGAGAGTACTGCAGCACTGTTTTGATCTAGAGACCTATGGAACCAGAGATAACAGGGTAAATAATGCAGGTCGCGGGTCACCCTGGATTAATAGATCGGCTAAACTGAGAGTGGAGAGAGGGCCCCCTGGAGGGTTTACCTGGGTATGCAGGAAGCTGCTGGCCGCCAGCAGGGCCTGGATTTCCACGGGGGGACAGTGCGTGAGCGCGAAAGCCAGGAGCTCACGGCGTGCTGTCAGGTCACGGTAGTCCTCGCGCTCGCCGAGCTGGCTGCAAACGTGCCATCCTGGGGCGTAACCTATTGGGGGGGTCAAAATCGTCAGAGGGAGGGGTAGTACGCATTATGGCTTCTAAGCCAAACACTCAGTTCTGCTACTCATTTGGGAATTTATCACCTGCTACCACTGAACAAGGGGGAAATATTTACAATACCTGACCATAAAAGTAAGCTTCTTTGGTAAAATTAAAAAAAGCAAGATACAAAAAAAAAATGGCAAAAAAAAATCTGCGCGTTCCCAAACTCCCATAACAGCTGGGAAAAACGTATGGCATTAGAGAAAATAATAAAAAAAATAAATAAATTTGAAATAATTGCCAGAAGAACCCAAATAAGAGGCAAATTTCATTGTGATTTTTTGCTCTCCTCATGTTACCGTGACAATACTCATTAGCTCACAATCTGTTTCCTGTTTTCGGTGATATGTGTAAATTTGTACGAACATACTATGTTTGGAATACTTCAGATCTTTTTTTTTATTATACTGAATATTATTGTATGTATGTATGAAATGTACCCACTCTGACCCCGCATTGTGACGTTATTTTCACCTGACCAGTACAACCTCCAAAACCACCCTTTTCCCATCACAAAAGCCACATGAGTCACACAGACACACACACGTACAAATGAGAACAAGATTTTTGGGTGAGGGGGCATGGTCAGCCAGTGTGCCGGCCATGGGTTTTGAAAAAGCAGCCTTCTGGAAGCTGAACTCTATCCATGAGAGCCTCAGATTGCAGAATGTCATAGTACTTATGGCCATTATACAGCCTTAGAGTACACAGTGAGTCATTCATTTAAGCTTACTAATGCACACTTCACATGGAAACAAGCAGGTTCACTCAGCAGGTAGTCATATTTCTCTGAACAATTCTGGAAGCTAAATCGCTAAAGCAGACCAACGGAAAACCTGATTCAGGTCACATTCCTGTTCCCTTGGCCTTATAAGTTCCAAAGGCACGCCTCTGACCTCTCACCAGAGAATGCATTAACACACACAGGAATCAAAGGCTAATGACTGAAAGCGTCATGACAATTTAACCGCAGACGCGAACCAAAGAAGAACAGAGCCTCCACTTATGCGAACGCAAGCAGGGCGTCGTGCTGAATTTTAGGCTTATTTTAACAGACAGGGGACCAATAATCCATGAGTTTTAATGCTGTTTGGTCTGGCCAACCCGTGTCTTTCAGCATTTGAATATGAAAGACAGTCGCTCGTTAAGCGATTATGGCACGCGGCTTTTGCGGCCCGAGCACTACAAACACAGATAACTGTTTCTGACAGAAACGGGGCTGGAAAATAGAGTTTAACTGTTTTTGCGAGTGTGTGGCACATGGCATTTAAATTCAGCTGATACGTGATAGCAATTGCCTCCGGCCTAGTACATAGCGGACAAGTAGTTTTGTGTGTGTGTGTGTGTGTGTGTGTGTGGGCTTTATGTGATTCAGTCCACAAGCTGCTGATTTTAATAGATAGAGATTACGCTTCCAAATTAAAAGACACCTTTATTGAGCAAGCCTTTATTGCATAAACCTTTTCTTCCCAGGATGTCTAGGCGGTAATTAGAGCAGCATTTTGCAATTTAATGCCCGAGTTTAAGAATCCCAGGCCCCAGCCGCCCAGGGTAGTTTAAGAGGGTAAGTGAAATCAGAGAGCATGAATGGTATCTGGCCATGCACGTGTGTCGGAGCTCACAGGCCATTAGTGTGCTGGTGTAGAGCCTCGCCATCGCGACAGAAGTGCTCCGGGCTGTACAGACTGACACTGCAAACAAACTATTTCTGAGCATCGGGCTCTTTTCCCCACACGTGCCTTTTGGTTTAAAATTGTTTATTTCCCCCCCGCCCCCACCACCGCCACTCTTCTGCCTCTGAGGCAGGGAGCGCAAGCTGTTCAGATGCCACTAAATATATGTCTCATGATTACAAAAGAAACTGGGGATTCTGCGTCCCCGCTTTCCGCATCAGGGAAGGTCGGCGCAGAGGCTTATTACGACCGCTCCAACAGGGGGAGATGGGCCTGTTTGGTTCCCAGTCAACCACAGAGACCACTCCGGGCGATGTCAGGAGGCAGGGATGACCCCCCACTCCCACCCCAGCTCGCTCCTAAATGGTCAAATTGGATTCATCAGAGCTGTAATTAAGATGAGATTTGTCAGGCGTACAGACAGCAGAGATGCTGCGTTACAGGTAAAAACATAACCTCGAGGAATCGAGCGAGAAGGAGGCAGAGGGGAGGAATGCCTTTCACATTCATTAATAATAATTAAAAATTCAACAAAGAGATTAAAAAACTGGGTCAGAATGGAGGGGGGGGGCAGGGATCAGCACACACGCACAGGTTTGCAATTATATCTTTGTGGGGACTCTCCATTCAATTCTATGGGTAAAACTCTAATCCCAACATGACGACCCTAACCCCTACCTTAACCATAAGTAACCAAACTAAATACGAGACATTTTTAGTTTTTGATTGCATTCACAGATCTTTGTGGGGACCTGAAAAAAGGTAAGATTGTAAGGCGCTAAACACCTGCCCTGCATCACTGTCTTCCACCAGGCTGCCCAGCAACAAGCCTCCGATTGGCTGCATTGGTACCTGTGGCCATGAGGTCCTGGCAGTGGATATAGGCAACTTTGTAGTCATGGCACTGAAGGGCCTGCTCCGCCAACAGGGTCAACACCTGGCCCCTGCGTTTGGGCTCGTCCTCACCTGGGGGGGCGGGAGGAGACACATGAGACAACCAGGACAAGGCAAGGACACAGATGGGGGTGTGTGGGGGGTGGGGTTTGGAGAGTCAGCTTTGCTGGGAGTCTGCTTGCGTGGAAGTGGGTGGCTGAGATTGCACTGTATTTACACTGCATCTGGAGGAGGTACAGCAGGGGTGTCAGAGACACAAAATAAGGGAAATGAAACACAAACAGGGTTTAGATACACAACTAGCATCGAGACAGCAATTCTCAGACAACAAAAAGAGAGTTGCCTTCCAAAGAAACCTTTACACAAAGGTCTTAATACAAGATTACATAATAGCATAAAAATTATTGTGCTGCAGCTTTGGGCGGGTCGATTCCTCTGCACCCGGCTCCCCTCATCCTATCATGAAGCCCGCACATACACAGACCAGAAAGAGGACATTAGGAACCTGACAGCAGTGATAAGAGTGCTAATGCGGCTACAGGCCCCGCGAGTCAGGGACGGAGGGGCCCTCCACGCTGCGGGCTTCCCATCCTCGCGGCTCCACACTCTGGGCCAAGAGCCATTGAAGGCCGGGCCGTCTTTTGTGTGAAAGTAGGGACAGACTGATATACGCGAATGCCGGCGGAGGAAACGGGACACTCTTTCCTTTGGGCCCAGAGGGCGTGGCAGCGAGATGAAAAGCAGGGCATTTAGGACACAGGGAACACAGAAGATCAGACCAGCCATTAGAGTCTGCAGAGAATCTGTCACTGCAGATAGCATAGGCGTGACTGACTGACTGAATGAATGAATGAATGAATTAAACAGATTAAAATACATGTGCATGTACACCATTTTAGCAGAGCCAGAACACATAAATGAGATTACCTAAATACCAGAAGCAGAAAAAACCTTACTAGTCTACCCTGTCCACTTGTATGTAGCAATACTGGTCAAATCTACCAGCCAGTACAAACCTAAATCAAAAATGATAAACTATAACTGGCTCTGCAGCACAAAATCATCATATGCAGTCATATGGAGAAGCTGAATAGCAGGTGGCAGGGGTCGGAAGCTGCAGGTTCAAGTCCCCAGGGTGACAGATAGGGGGAGCTCCTGCACCTTTAATCAAATTTGTTAATTTCAACCATGGCAACAAAGCATTCTTGTGTGTTGTGCGGCAGCACGTGTCAGTCAAAAGCAGAACATCTGCCCAGCAACTGAATAACAGAATAACTGAATAACGATGTGCTACATAATAAGCATGGAGGGAGTCTAGCAGAGGAGGCTGCTGATGGCGGCGATCTGCTGGTAGACTCACTCAGGCCTGTTTAAACACTCACCCCTCTGGAGGCCAGTGCTGCAACAGCCAGATAGCCACACAACAGGATTGGGAGAGAGAGTGAGGGAGGGAGAGAATGAAGGGGAAAAAAGTAAAGAAAAAGTCTTGCTTTAGGCTGTGTGCGCTTTAACAATCCCCCAGAAAAGATTTTTTTAACTCTAAAACAGAAAAAGAGAAAAGCATATAGATTCCAGAAAAAGTGCTGTTTTCACACGAAGAGGAAGGTCTGGTTTGTTCCGCTAGGGGGTTCCCAGACAGCAATGGACCCCTAGACGCAAGAGAACAGGAGAATTAATACCGCATAATTAATAATGAAGATGCGCCCATCTCACCTGCCACCCGCAGCAAGCAGGCCAGGTCCAGCAGAAGCGAGGCTTGTTTGTAGGCCGTGGAGCACTGGGCGATGCAATCCTGGATTAGAGTCAGCCGGTCGGACCGCAGGCGGACTGGACAGGGAGGGGTGGAGGTCAGGCTCCCCACGGGGGAGGAACACGCCGCTCACGCCCTTCCCCGGGCCGGGCAGGCCGCCAACCCCCCCGGGCATGTTTACACACAGAACCATAACGATATTTATACTGCATTGGCGTGCAACTCTTCCCTGGAGAACTGTCAGGAATACCTCAGGGACACGGCAGCAAATTACGCCACAATCAGTCATCATCGGGGCACGTCAAAAGCTATTGTTTTAAATAAATAAACAAATAAAAGGTGATACCTCCCCTCCTCCAAAAAAACACATTTATAAAAAGTGTAGAGTCTGCAATTTCCTACATTAAAATATGCTGTGTATTAAACAACCCGCAGCTCCTGCTCCATCACCATTTGGGACTCGAGGTCTGTTATATTGTTTCAAACACCTAATCTCGCAAAGCCATCTGTTACCCAGCGACTGCTGATTTGTCATGGGGGGGTGTATTACACTTTTCAGGCATTTCCAGCATGGGCCTTTGGTTTAATACTCACTGGTGGTATTCTGGCAATGGACATTTATAGAATCATCCCAAGGTGGCGGGGCAGGGGGGGGGATTTCTGACATGCCTAATCTGCCCTCTCCCTAATAACACCCAGGAGGTTGAAGGCAGGGGGGACACTTCAAATTTATCCATTATCGTGTTTACAGAGACCAGGTTGGAGTGGAGGGTCACCCTGTTCCATCAGGGATAAAAAGATTGGCACTTTTTGAGGCTCAAGGTCCTCCAGATGGCTGCTGCCAGCCAAATTCCATTTACATATGGCTCATAACTCACACTGGTGCCAATCAACCCATTAGGTGGCATGCAGGACAGGCGGTGAAGCTTGCCTAGGATGCCACATGAGCTTCCATCAGCACCAACTCAGGCACAGAACAGGCACGTCAATCATGTAGAGGGTGCTAACAAGGTTGGTAAAAACAGGTACGGTTCTTGGACTGAGATGCTGTTATTGCTGCGTGCACCCATGCCAGATTATTCCGTCAATGTGCCTGCTCCTCTGAGCTGGTTCCAGGGGAATGAACCAGGAGGTCCAAGGATTTCAAGTAGACGGCGGCTACCCAGAGCGTGGTTTCTGCTATGAAGTTGAATTAACACAGAAAATCCACCCAAAGCCCAGAACGGACTGAAACGCAGTGTCACGCTCTGCACTTGTAAGCGCGACTGTCACGAGTCAATAGTGGAAATGACAGACGCTAACCTCCTGTCATTCTTGGACAGTTATACTAGGCTTCAGTATTAGCAAGGATTGAGTTTTCATGTAAACATGCAGACTGACAAGAAGTTTTTCTGGCAGTGCAAAGCAAACGCCAAGATTGCCGATGCAGCATGCAGAGATTCTCAACCCGACTGCAGTAGCGACCCCAACTCTAACAACACAGGCGTAAACCTGCAGGCTATACAACAGTAATGGAAGACAGCCATTTCAGATACAGGCGTCTGCAGGGAGCCATGAGCACTGTCACAAGAGGAAGCAGGAAGCCCCAAGATGAAACTGGCATGGAACCGTCCGCCTGATGTGAATTTGATGGTGCTCATTCTCAAATAACTACTAAAATCCTCTCGATTGCCCAACACTAGAAGCAAGCCAGGCTGAAGATTAACCAAACCTCAAGGCTGGAAATTGAGGCAATTCATTTTACTTCCAGTTCCCCGCTGGACATACATGATGACTAACTCTCAGCATACTCTACTCAGCTCTTCACTAGTAAAATGCATCATTCTGAAGTGCGATGACAGGAAGAGGAGAATTCAGCTCCCCGACATCGTAGAACCCCTCTGTCTACATCAACATCGTTCCTTGCCCCGAACTCCAACAAATCAAGGTCAACTCTCGGCATACCTTGCAAAGGGAGTATTTTCACATCAAAGTCCTCCAGCTGGCTGAGGGCTCTGATCAAGTCCAACTCTTCCTGGATGAGAGGTGGGCAATCACTGATCAGCTGTAAACAGGCCCTAGATGAATGAGCAAAGAAACAAAACATTTTCTAATCAGTGTTGTAAGTACACTCTTGCCATTTCAGGCTAGCCGTTAGCTACAGACTGACTAACATATTTTTGACTAATGACCCAGTATGACCCTCCAGTGCAACCAGGGAAATGGAGTGTGGCTCAGTCGGTTAATCTGCTAATCCATTGATTAGGTTGTTGGTTCAAATCCCATGGCCGACAGAGTGATTTCACTGTTGGGTCCTTGAGCAAGGCCCTTAAGCCTGACTGTGTCTGATCCCACTTTCTCAATTATACATTGCTTTGGATTCGCTGGTTTATACCTCTTTGCTAAATAAGTCAATGTAAATGACCACCTAATAGGCTAGTTACAGCTGGGAAAAAACTCTACTTTGAGGCCTCCCAGACACTGGTTGTCGCTTTTTGCCTTATGAGACAATTACGCCTACAGAGTGAGGTCGTCTAAACGATGACGTTAAAAATAAAATTCCCACTGTCTGTCCATTGTGTTCAACAAAGGCTGCAAGGCAATTCAGTACCTGGTACCCAATACGTGAGCCTCCATGGCTAAATCTTAGAGACCTATCACTTGTGTTTGAGATCAGCTGCCAGATTTGGCATGGTTTAACAAGGTTTACCAGGCAGTTCTCTCCTAATGCAAAAAACAAGTTATTATCAAAGCCCATCGCACAAACAGTGTAAACTTCACATCCGATTTCATTCAGCACAGCTCACAAGGGTCATTCACTTGTATTTTACATGCAAGCACACAAATACTGAATTTGTTATAATGCTGGTTTACAATAGATATAACAGTGAGAAAGAAGCGATAATAAATCGCTCAGAAAGACTTTGGGGACTTTGCAATAGGCGGTGGAAGGAGAGACGAACAACCAGAAGAGCCTTAACTGTTCCAAATTTAAATTGGCAGGCTGTCACAAAAAAGGGGGGGGGGGTGAGGGCTATGATTCCTATCAAAGGAGGAATAAAACAGCAAAAGCAAAAGAATCAAGGAAATAGTGGAGGCTGTTTGCGAACCGAAGGGAAAGATGTGCACTTACAATTCATTTCACACCCTAGCCTGGGGATTGATGTGCACTTACTCGTTAAAATGGATTTGTACAAAAGACGGAAAGGGGGTGTCACAGTGACGTGAATTATTTAGAGTGTACCGCTTCCCTCCTGGAAATTGCTTGAAAATTTATGCAAATGAGAAGTAAAAGGCGATAACTAACGACATCATCCGAGTAACTTCACCCCATGGGAAACGCACCTCCGAGCCTGTCAAAATCGAGAGTTACAGCGAAGCGAACGACGAACAAAAACACGCCAATATATATGAAATTCACGATATCAGAAAATTCCAGATCTCCTAAAACACGAACATTTGACGACCCGCCGTAACTTGTAATTTACTGTATGGCCACCACCCCCGCATGCAGGAAAACACTATTAAGTACCAAACAATAAAGAAATAAAGAATGACAGCCTCAGAAAGGACACTGCTGTTATAACTTTGAAGAACAAGCTTATGCTGGAATTCTTTGGTAAAAGTTCCGACCATATGTATCGAAAAAATGGACACCACCATCACTTCAGCACCTACAGTATACGTAGTGCAAAATGACATCACTGGGTGCAATCAACTGTATTTTGAAGTGGGGGAGGGTAGCATTAGACCCAAAGCTCAAACTTTTGGTGTTTTAACCCCCGTGTAAGCTGGGGGACCTCCTGTGTCCTGTTTTTTACTCACAACATACAGATTTAACAAAAAAAGCTGTACATACTGGTAGTTTGCAAGATTGGTGAGATCCTCTTGAAATGGCCCCTAATGTTTCTGCTCTTTCTGTACACGCCGCTGCCAGTTAAGGGCACGCTCAGTACCATGCAGAGATGCAATCACTGAAACAGTGCGCTAAGGCACGTGACCCTAGAGGTGCTGGGCTCTCCATCATGTTATTTTCTCGATGCAGCTCACAGTCGACCTGACGCTCCTCTTACAGAACCTCAAGCTTTTTGTGCTCCCCTTCTCAGCGAGTAGTAACTGGATGATCGAGCACTCTTCAGCACACACTGGGACTCGTGTCGGGTTCCGACTGCACTTCACATCCGGGCTCTGACAGAGGCCGGGATCCGCACTGAGGACACTCGTACTTGGGCCACCCTGTCCCCCAGACCGGCAGACTCGCTTCACTCTCACCCCAGGCTCTCCAGTGTGACCTAGACGACAAAGAGGCGGATAGCCGAGCGGAAATGGCAGATAACAAGATGTCCCATGGATCTGGCTGAGCACCAATCCCTTCTATCATCTCTCTACTTTTTAAACCACCTGCTCACTTTCAACATCCAGCTCCACCCTCCAACTCCCTTCAACTCCGATGGCTGATGCCGTTGCTCCATTCTTCCATGAGATGGCAGCAAGAAGCAGCCAGTTTTCTGCACCCGCCACTCACACACAACAAAGTCCACTGATGACCAATCGCAAACTGAAAACCATCGAGCGATCAATCTCCACCCATTAATGTCTTAAACCAGTGTTTCCCAATCCGGTCCTTGGAGACCCACAGTCAATCTGTTTTTGCTCCTAGCGAAAAAATGCACATTTTTGCCACCCAGCTCCCGGTAGGAGCAAAAATGTGGATAGTCTGTGGGTCCACGAGGACGGGACTGGGAAACACCACCTCAAACATTTGAAAGTGCTGTCCTCAATCAAGTCACTGGCTTTTTCCAGTCCTAGATTCTCTCCTGTCCACCATCCACTCTTCACGCACAGGATTACCAGCTTGTGCTGTCAACCTACTACAGATGACTTGAAATGCAGCAGGATGTGTGGTATCAATCAGTAAAATGCACTCATGTTATTGCCCTCCTTCACTATCATCCTTGGCTCCCTCTTGGAGCTCGCATCAAGTTCAAGTGCTTGGTGCTTGGCTTCCAGAGCCATTAAAGACCAGGTACCTATTTCCATCAAGATGCTGCTTGAGAACTAGAACCCATCTCAGTCTCTTTGCTCAGCAAACAAATGCTGCTTGGAGATCCCTCCACCATGTGAGAAGACTCAACACAGACACGTCTCCTTTGTGGATCCCCAATGACAGAATGAGCTGCAGTACCACATCTGGTCATTAGTTTCCCTCTCAAAATTCACGAAAAGCCCCCAGGAAAACCCCCCACTAGTCTACACCCCTCCATCGTCCCTTGCTGGTCTCTGACGTTCCCCTGGATGCTCTGTGTACTTTGTCTATTTGATTTCAAATAAACGTAAATGAAGTTTAAAAAAGATGACGCACAACCATGGTCCAAATCTGCTGTTCTGAACACAAGGTCGCAGTCAGAGCAGACCCGACGGCCTTATGCTGCACAGGCACAAGCGGAACCCGCAGTCCATCCTGGGCACAAGGGAAACATCAGCATGAAAGTGGAACGATTTGCAGGGGAACAACCTCCAGGAATCTATGCTGCTAGGTGGTATGTGCTGGATTAAAATGGTGAAAAAAAAAGTCTGTGGAGTAGTACTTGGAAATTTCAAAAGACGGAAGCAAACTAACATCTCTAAAGTACATTTTAACCGAGTAGAGAAGTACAGCATACTACGAAAATCAGGCCGCGATGATGCGTAGGGAGAGCAAATGAAGCTTTTGCTCTATGAAAAATTGATCGATCAGATGTTACTGGAGAAAAAGGAGATTTGCTGACATCCCTCTCACGGTACCCCCTGCAGCACTTCTGGGGGACGCACAAAGAGGACGCGTGTAAAACGACCCGCGGTAACTCTTGATAACCACGCCGGAGATAAAAATTCAATTAGCTTTCCGAAATTAAACACAACATAATTAGTTTCCAGAGCCTTTTCCCCACATATCAAGAGATTAACTGGGTAAACGCTGTTTCTGTCTCATGAGCTATTCTGGCGAAGAAGGAATACAGAAAAAGCACCGAAACATTCTCAAAGAGCAGAGATCCAGATACGAGTGAATATATTTCACCAATCAGAGAGCTCTGGGGAAAAAAAGGACTAGAATGACACCGGATGATTGGTGGAAATTCATTTTTGCATTTAACAACATAAATGAAACCAAGCTTGCTGAAAGCTAACAGTTTACAAACACTGGTCACGTAACTTTTTATGAAGATACACTTATTGGTGTTATGAGAAGCCCACAGTAATAGTGGGGGTGACAACATACATCTCCTGTGGAACTACACTACCTGCAAAAGACAGCACCACTTAAAGAGGAATCCCCCCCCCACCCAAAAGGGAAAAAAAAGAAAACATATTTTTAAAATACTACGTTTGGAGCAGTTTTCTTTACACATAATTGCACCATAACTGGAGAAAGAAGCCAAAAATCCTAAAATTTCAGCCAGCCTATAATAAATGTCATTATACACAAAATTTAAAAACTTAATCCTCATCGGAAATTGCACTTGCATGGCTCAATAAACAAACCCATCATGTTTTTCTTGAAACAGTGAATTAGCATTTTACCTGCTGGCATGCATGTTGTAGGTAGCCAGCTAAATTTCTAATTAGCTCATTTAGCTAGTTTACAGCTTCTTTGTTCAATGAAGCTAACCAACATTACCCAGGAAACAGCCATTTGCAACCTTATTTTCTTCTTTTTAGGACTTCAAGGTCAGCGAACTGTTGCAGAATAGGACATTACAGGACTGCTGGATCCTGTTAGCATTTGAGTTTGCGCCTCGAAGTTTAGTTAAACACAGTGGGATATGGTGTCTGGTAAGTGGCATGGTGAGTGTTTCTCAACATGCATACTTGACTGTACTTGTGATCTTGTAAAGCCATTTTACGTCACCTCCCATTGCCAAAGACCAGTTCCAATACTCGGGAACAGAAGTACAAAGGAATCCCCGGATGTCGTTCATGCCCCACCCCGAATATCAAGGATGCATCAGTTGCATCCTTGCTAAATGAGACCAATCCCACGATTCATTGCACTCCCATTCTTGGGAGGAAAGTTAGCAGGACCGGTCTTGCCAAGACCACAAGTACGATCTTTGTGTTCTTGGTATTGTGAAACACCTGGTATCTTATTTTGAAAACATTTCCACAACAGCAAAAGTGACATGCTGACTAAAGGCACAGTAGCCCCTGGAAGGTGGGGAGGAGTCCCTGTGAGGTCATTACCGTGCCAGGCTCATGCAGCTGTCGCTAAGGGCGGTAGAGGAGTTGAAGTACTCGTGGGCTGCTGCCAGGACCAACTCCATGCTTTTCTGGTAGGGCACCCTGGAGGGGTTGAGTGGACCCCTGGAAGCTGCAGGACCGGCGGCAGGTTCTGGCAAGGCGGCGCTGCGCTGCAGGAGATGGCCGGCCAATCGGATACCCTCCAGCCGACCGGAGCACAGCAGGCTCTCCGTGAAGACCTGCGGGAGGCCGAGCAGAGACAGGGAAGAATTGTGAGCAGGGGAAAGGAGGAAATTAGCGGGATTGGGGAGGAAGCAGCAGTGCAGGCGAGAAGAAACGGGGAACCACCCAGGGGCGGAGAGAGGTGAAGGGGATGAGGGAGGGAGCGATCAGTTAAAGAGGGGGAGGACAGGGGGAACAGAGGGACAAGCCAGGGCACTAACACAGGGGCGCTGGCTGACATCATCAAACCATCCGAGCGTGATGATTATCCTCCCGCCACCGGATAAAAAAAACATGCTAAGTCTAATTTAGAGGCGCCCAGGGCTGCCCGACACCTGACACGCGGTTCACAGCGTGGGGCTTGCTGTTGACAGGCGCTCTCTTTGTGACTGCACCAGGTCTCCTAATTCCCTTTAAAACAGCAAAGTGTTTCGTCACCTAACATCTCCATTGGCCCTTGTTAGCTCACACATAATGCTGTTTGTGTACTTTACATCAGTAAGCTAGGCCAGGACAATGCAGGTTAAATGGAAGGCACACACACACACACACACACACACACACACAGACACACACACACAAACACCCCGTGGACATTTCTGAGGGGGATGATAATTGTGAGTTAATAAATTCTTTTAAAATCCATAATGAGGAAAACAGCATTGCCAACCCCGGCTCCTAAAATGACACGACTGCAGGACTGAATCTGGGCGCTTCAGTTCAGGTGTCCATCGCTAACAGCAGTTCATCAATCAAAGGGCTATAAACTCCATGGAAAGCCATTAATTGCGAGCAACAGCTGCAGAGACGGATCTGGACGCAAGAAGAGCGTGTGAACCCCGACACAGACGACCGCAGCCCTTTTGGGGATCCCGGCAGAGCGTGTGGGACACTCCTTCGTAAATCACACGGCCTCATCTAACAATGTTATTTCTTTAACACTGCAGCCGGGAGAGTAAAATTTTATGTGATGCATTTAAGATGTCAGTTGACTCAAACGGTCTGGCAGCAGGGAGGAGTTACTTTAACTGTTTAACTGATCAAAATGTTTCTGGGCCCCTGGATGGATATTGATTGAAGCAGATCTGATTATGTGGGGTTTAAAACCACAGCAGCAAAAATGGCATCACAGCTTCTTTAACATCTTTTTCCTTTGTACTGTATCCAGGTGTGATTTAATATGGGTTGCTGGCTACAAATGTGAGCTCTTTGTATCATCAGCAGCAGAGGAGAAGGAGAGAGACACAAATCATGATCATGAAAAGATAGCAAAATCAACATGACTCGCTGTGGTATTGATGATGCAAGTGAATACGTGAAGGTAACCCTGGTTGGGGGGGGGGGGGGGTGGGGGAGA
>JAABNX020000121.1:410037-429719 GCA_015163995.2 Mormyrus lacerda | reverse complement strand
CCCCCCCCCCCCACAGCTAGATATGCAAAAGCAGGGAGGGGTTGGCTCACCTGGAGGCAGGTGTCAGCATCCAGACAGGTGTAAATGCTTTTCTGCATGTCCAGCAGATCTTGAAGAAGCCCCTTCCACAGGTTCTCGCTTACTGGAGGACTCCTGGGGAATGGAGCAGAAAGATGAAATGCTGGCCCCAGCCCCCCCTCTCCCCTTAATGGCCCAGCGGGACCATGTATCACAGGCCTGCTTACAGGTCCTGGTCTTCGAAACCAAAGTCCCAGGATGAAAAATTACTTTAAAATAAAAAATAAAAAAAAGTTGCACTGCAAGCAATTGCCTTGGCTTTTTATGGGTCTGTGATATCTGGGGGGGGGGGTGGGTGGGGTACCGCGAGAGCGCCTCGGCGCCAGGGCGGCTCACTTGCGTCCCACGTGTCGGGTGAGTTTCACCATCAGCTGGTGGGCCTCTTCTCGGCTGCTCTCGCTGTTCTTCACGAAGGAGACAGGCTTCTGCAGGTCGTGCTTCTCCAGCACCTCCACCACACTGCCGGGGCAGGAGGAAGAATAAAACGGAAACGGATTATTAAGATAACGCTCCATTTGGCTACTTCTTCCTTTTTGTTTTACTTTACACCAAAAACAAATGCTTCAATTAAAAAAATAAGGTAAATGAAAATCGTGAAAACTCTACACACAGAGATAGCTCAAAATATTTGCTGTACATAACACTTTAAGAACAATGAACGTTATTATCGTGGTTGTTGTAGTAGTAAAGTTTACATCGATTCTGCAATCCTATAGATGCCTTTCCTCCAAAATGTCTCATCCTGCAATGTAAGTAATTCCATATAATCCCCAGTGTTCACCTGGCCACCCTTTCCCTTTCGAGAGTACTCACAGAAAACAGAAAAAGTGGGGGGGTAGGAGACTAACAAAACGAAACCGTCTCATTCAAAATTCCGCCGACAGAACCAGCCAGCAACACACTGGAAGCAGGTGATGAGTGTTAGGACCAGTGTGCAGAGTGAGTGAATAAAACTCCCCACAGATTTTCAATGCACATGTGAAAAGGCCATTGGTTGAATGGGTCATTCTTATTCTAATGAGGCTCATTCCGTGGGATGTGTGTGAAATGGTCTGAATACCGAGTCCATTCTGGTCCTGGGTGGGGTTCCCCTTTAAAACTGCAGCCTCAGAAGTCAGCTAGCTGCCCTCAATCACATCCTTGGCAAACAGCAAGTCAAATATTTGATCATCACACCCAAATGCAATTAGCTAAATTAAGAGCCACTTAAGTAGCAACTTCACCCTAGATCACCGTGGGGATTCTTCTGGAATGAATCCCATCCAGACCTGCTTTGCTCTCATCTCCTCTTCATTACTAGTGACGACAGCGCTGGGCCACATGAGCAGAAGTTTACTGCCAGAAAAACCCTTGTTTGAGGCCGTCCAAAACACTTGACGATTTCTTTTGAGGAAAGAAGGTATGACATACATTGGATTATCCACCATTCCGCTTCCTTTCAAATGCAATCCAAATCACCTTTCATTATTACAGTGCAACAACGCGAACAAAGAGTTCAGGTGTACAGGAGGCAGCGGCGAGCCTTTGATGTCCGTCGATACCAGGCCCGTTACTCCAGTGCTACACCTACACATTTCAATGAACAAAGTGTCCAGTTGAAAGTTCCAGAAGACTAGTGGCAGCTGTGAGCCTTTGATACCCGCTGATCCGAGCCACCGCTACTGCAGTGCTGGCAGCATATTCCTCAGCTGTCATAACAGCAGCTACCGACTGCCCTAACAACACCCGGGAAGAGGGTGGGAGGTGCGATTTGCTCGTGGCTTGACAGGGGTTGGGAAGGTCACCTTCTCGGACGGCGCCGTCAAAGCATGACGTGCAATGTGACCTGCGGAGTAACTCAACAATAGGTCTTGAGCGACGAGCCACATTCGTCAAGATCTAATTACCCCTAGAGAGCCCCCTGTTCCGCGTCCGTGTGGGACAGCAAAAAGCCACAGAACGCCATCTTGGTTAATGTTTGAGTGCTCTAACTGTCAGATTGACCTGCGAAATATCATATAACCGCAGGGACTCGTGATGATGCGAATGTGACAAAAATATTGCTGTGAAACATTGTATACTTGTTTGAAAACATTTCCACTTTCTAAAGCAACTGCAAATGGGTAAAAACAGAGCCCGATGTCTTCAAGAGCCCGTTCAGTCATGCCAAAGGCTTTTTTACCTCCCACAGACCACATAGGGCGAGGGCACTGCATGACTTGATACTGCTTGACCGGCGTCTCTGATGACACTGCAGATACTCGACCAGAAGGATAGGATTCAGCCGCAGCACAAACATATGGTACAACACACTTCATGATGAAAAGGCAGAGTCACCTCTGCCTTTTCTTGCAGAAGAAGATGCAAGAAAACAACAAGGAAGTATTATGCTATAATGTTAATGCTAAAGCTACCAGCAGAAACTCCATTTGTCAATAACAAATTATCGACTATGCCAGCCCTGACATGCAACAACCTGGCACCCCAGAGTACCACACTCCCACCAGTAGATGGTGCCTGTCCCCCACTGGCATGCTTCCAGTTGACCCAGCCTACCTGCCATGAAGTATGCACTCTACACAGAGCACTGTGAAAGCTCGTTCTGGCCCAAGGACACCCCGCGAGCAAAAGGACATCAACAGGACTGCATGCGTCACACTCGAGTGAACGCTCCTGACTTTGAGAGCAGCGGGAGTGATGGCTGACACACTAAAAACTCCTGAATAACTTCAGCGGAGCAGAGTAATATGCAGGACACCCAGGCGCCCTCCATAACACACATATCTTCCTGACGACTTCATCGAGCTTTAAAAATCTTCCACTAACACACTAAATAACCTCTTCCTCACTGCTCCAATTGGCCTCTGCGTTTTCTCAGGGGGCACATCCAGGGCAACGTCCAGAACAGTTCTGGCAAAACGAGAGTGGGACCAGCTGGGTTGGAGAACCGATAGCCAGCTTGGATGGTGATTGCCTGTCACCCTGGTGCTTAAAAAGTCATCGTAAGTTGACCAAATACGGCAGTGGCTACCTCTGCTGCGTCTCTCTGGGTTAAATCTCTGCTTCATTTTCCTCGTATATGAAGACTCTCCACTGACCTGACCCTTCAAGCCCATCCTGACAGAAGCCGTACCTGAGGTGTTTCTCCAGCTTGTCCACCTGGTCGTGAAGGGCCCTGGTGACCTTTGTTTCAGACCTGCGAGAAAGACAGACAAGTCAACTTCTTTCTGGAACGCTCCATATGGAACCCCACCCTTCCTCCCCCTAAACTCCTCACTAGCTGACGCATCAACAATCTGCACTTGTTTACTGCAGGGAAACAGCAGCACTCCGACGCAAGAGGGACCAAGAAGGGCGAAAATACAAACATCCTCAGTGCCCAATTCCCTCTACATGCTTAAGCCTGCGAAACGTGCTATGCTTCACATTGCTCAAAGCCTTTAAAGTCACAGATAAAGCTTGACTTTAACTTAGCGCAGTCAGTGCTGAGCCTAACCCATCCCTAAACCATAATCTGCCCCTCTAATCCCCTACGCTCCAGCTGAAAGCCTGTCCTGCTATTTTAAACCAATCTACCTGGGGAGAAAAAAAAAAAACAAAGAAAACGAACAATATGAGCCAGACAGTAGTTACAGCATCACCCCTGAACTTGCCGAAAGGCTGGAAATTCATCTTTAAACGGCCCTAAACAACAATTTAGAGAAAATGGGCGCGATGGTCTTTCAATGGCACCCCTTTGAACAGGCTTTCAGAATTCATTAAAAGTCATATACGTGAAATGGGGTCAAAGCTTGGGCGACCTTCACTGGCAGGAACGAAGCCACCCCCAGCATTTACGTTGCGCAACAGCCAGCTGGGGGGGTGGGGGTTGTGATCTCGAAAGAGCCAGAGAAATGTGCACTTCTGCTCAGTGAGGTAAAAAAAAAAAAAAACATATATACAGGTGGTGCATTAGTTTACCAAGCATCATAAAAGCTTATTCATTAATTTTATATCTATCGCTATTTATGTCTTTCCAATTTGTAGGGGTAATGTGTTCCTTTGAAGAACAAAAAGTCAAACGTAAGGGTACTTCCAGTGACTCCCTACACAGCTAGACAGCCTGGTTAACCAAGCCATTGTTCCTTGGTCTAACAGTTTCTGCTAGTCCGCCATGCACTGACCCATAGCCTCGCTGTGGAAGACATTCCAGCACGTCATAGCACAGGGAGAGCTGATCATCTCGCTCGCAGCTGTAGATGCACTCCAGGGCAACAGACATCAGCTGGTCGTGATCTCCGATGATCTTCTGCTGGCACTGAAACAAGGGGCTGCATAATGTTAAAAATAACACACATACACTGATGCTCCCCTTCAGGAGGTTCACAGGACCACAGATGGTACATCATGCCCATCCAGTACTACGGATGAATGCAGGCTGAGGGTCTGAAGCCTTACCGCACTCTGCTGTGCCCGTATTTCACTGCCTATGGTGACCATGTCACCTGACCTACAGTTGCTAATCCCCAACCAGCTCTGGCTGCCTGACTCTTGTTACATAACTGAAGTACATACACTGTAAGGACATAAGTATTGGGACACCTGGCCATTACACCTGCAGGAACTTTTATGATATTCAACTCTAAATCCATAGGTATCAAAATGGAGTTGGTCCCCCCTTTGCAGCTATAACAGCTGTCACTCTTCGAGGAAGGCTTTCTACAAGATTTTGGAGTGTGTCTGTGGGCATTTTTGCCAGTTCATCCAGAAAAGCATTTGTGCTCTTCTACACCAAACTCACCCAACCGTGTCTTTATGGATCTTGCTTTGTGCACTGGGGCACAGTCATGCTGGAACAGAAAAGGTCCTTCCCCAAACTGTTCCCACAAAGCTGGAAGCCAAAAAGCCTTGGTATGCTGAAGCATTAGGAGTTCCCTTCACCGGAACTAAGGGGCCAAGCTCGACCCCTGGAAAAACAACCCCGTAAACCCCATACCGTTACCCATCCTCTACCAAACTTTACAGTTGGCACAATGCAGTCAGGCAGGTAATGTTCTCCTGGCATCCGCCCGACTCGACCATCAGACTGCCAGACAGAGAAGCGTGATTTGTCACTCCACAGAACACGTTTTCACTGCTCCAGATTTCAATAGCAGCGTGCTTTACACCACTCCATCCAATGCTTGGCATCGTGCTTGGTGATGCGAGGCTTGCATGCAGCTGCTTTACATGACTGCCATTTCGTGGCCGAGTTTCTGTCATTCCAAAATGCTTCAATTTTGCAATAATACCACTTAGAGTTGACTATGGAATATCTAGCATAAACGAAATTTCAAAATTTGACTTATTGCAAAGGTGGTGTCTTGAATTCATTGAACTCTTCAGAATGACCCTCTTTCACAAACGTTTTGAAACCTGACTGCACGGTTAACTGCTTGACTTTATACACCTGAATGAAACACCTGAATTCAATGATTAAGAGGTATGTCCCAATATTTTTATCAATATAGCCTCTGTATTCTGTGCATTTACACACAGCCTCATTTTCATTTACGCCGCACTTGGGTGTATCCATTTTTACATTTATTTGGTTCGCATATTGAAGAGATGCTGACTGTTAGCCACGGCTACTGAGGTCCATTAACATTGTTGCACTGAGTCACACGCCATAGACAGCATTGAGACATTTATTGAAAATGCAAACCGGGGCTTCGGTGGAGACCGGCCCCTTAGTCCCGCTGGCTCACCTGCTTCTTGGAGATAAAACTCGCTGGCAAATGCAACCAACAGCACTGTATCCCCTCTATAGCCACACTGCAACCTAATTACGTTATAGAGGCACTGGGCCCGGAGCTCGGCTCATAATTAAAATGGAGTTGCATTCCAGGGGGGCGGATCAGCACCCTCCCCCACCACCCCCCGTAGAAGGAGAGGTGCGGCCGTCCATCAGGTCCGGCCTTGTTTTCTAATCAACTCCATGGGGCCACAGGACTGTGGCACACAGAGGGAGCCGGCGGTGGCTGTAAATTCACCGGCTTTTTGCACTCCTACCTCCCACATGCACGCGAGTATAAATTCGGCCCCTAATGTCTTTCGCGGCCCGGCCCGGAATGAATCCTCACGGGCCGCAGTGGCCGCACCGCACCAAGCTGCGCTGGCCCTAAATTTCAGATGTATATTGCTTTCTCTAGCACATAAAACAGCGCGGCTCACTGGCCCGGCGGAGGGGCTATCGAGCCAATAATGGGTCCAGGGCCGGCTCCTGTCAGCATCCCCGGGGTCGTAAATTGGCTCCAACACGAAATTGCGGCAGGAGCCATGACCGAAATGTGCTGTGCCGCTAATGAGCTCCGGACACCGACGATGGCTTTTCGCGCGGCCCGCGGAATAAACAGTGCAGCTCCGTTTGGCTTTGACAACAAATAAATAAATAAATAAATAAATAAATAAAATGCCATTAAATAAAGGAGCAGAAAGTCATTATGGCGGTAATTTGCTGCACATTTAGACAGGAGAGATGATGACTCACGTCAGGCTTGGAGTGCTGGAATATTTTGAGAGGGAGGGTGAGGTCCTCCTTGGACAGGCTGACCAGGTACTGCCTCAGGAGGCCGTCAGCGGAGCCAGGGGCTCGGCCCTCGCAGCGGTGCAGGAAGGGGACGGCCCACTGGTACACATTCTTCACATACCGCTCCTCGGAGGACTGGGGGCGTATGGACATAGAAATAAAAAAAACAGGCGGCACAGGCACAGAGTAAACAAAAAAAAAACAGAAGAAAGGTTATGGGTGAAGAGTAAACAAAAACAAAACAGCAAACAAGGGTAGTTTAGTTATTAACTTTATTGTAAGATTAATTGTATATGGTTTCTTGAAGTACAGTGTCTCTCATCATTCTCTCTCTACAAGAAGGGAACATACAGTAACAGTCACAAATTAGTCCATCACAGACCAGCCTCACGCCTGTACGGCTTCCGGACGAGGTCCTCGCTTATGAGGCCCTCGGAATCACATTGCTTGGGTGTTACGGATGCCGCCAGCTCACCAGGAGCGGCAGCAGAAGGCAGCGACGACCTTTACGCCCACTGTAGCCCGGCACCCGGGTTTTGATTCTCCCTCAGACTGACCTCTCTGAAACAATGTGCTGAGAATACCTGGTCTCCCCTTCTGGGATGCAGGTAAATTCAGCTTCCTGCACCCAACCAAACCAGAGTGAAGGTAATTCACATTCAAAGGTCACACATAAGGTTCTCAAAAAAACAATTTTACTGCAAAGACATATAAGATCTGCTATATATTCTTTGCCATATACACTCGCTGAGTACTCTTTTAGGTTTGGCCTTCAAAACAGCGTCAATTCCTCGATTCTGACCCGACCATCTGCACTCCACAGCAGAAATCAAGATTCATCAGAACAACCTTAAGTTTTTATAGTCTGCCGCTGTCCAGGTTTGCTGAGCCTCTGCTCACCGCAGCCTCAGCTTTCGGTCTCTGGCTGACAGGAGCGGCACCCATACGGTCTTCCGCCCCAAGGCTCAGTGTGTTATGCATCTGGAGATGCTTTTCCGCTCACTATCGTTGCACAGAGTGGTTATCAGAGTTACCGAAGCCTTTGTCAGCTTGAACTAGTCTGGCCGTTCTCCTTTGACCTTTCCATCCGCAAAACTGACACTCACAGGATGTTTTCTGTTGTTGTATGTGAAAATCCCATGCGATCAGCAATCGCAGAAATACTCAATGCAGCCCCTCTGGCACCAACAATCATGCTATGGTCAAAATCACTGCGATTTCCCCATTCTGCTGTTTTATGTGAACAGCAGCTCCTGACCTGTATCTGCATGACTTTATGCACTGTGCTGCTGCCACGGGATTGGCTCATTATAAAACTGTCACTAGGGCTGCACAATACGATCAGCGTACTATTAATCTACTTACCAAATTGTGGCCATAATATCCATGTAGTACCAAAAAGCCAGTGACAAATGTTTACACCCATCAACAAAAGTCTTGGTGATTCCTGGCATGTGTCATATAATTGTGACTTTATCGTAATGTGATACTGAGCAGCTCTAATTGCAACAATAATCAGGTGTACAGGCGTTCAGGTGTAAAGTGCTCAGTGAATATATGTGGATATAAATTTCAGCAATTCCGAAGCGCACACAGAAAGCACGACCTTGCTATTTGCTATCACTTAATTAAAAATAAATAAATAAATACACACTAGTATTTCGCTCGATATTTTACAGACCATAATGTCAACAAATGTTACCAAAACAGCCAAATGTCACGTCACAGCTCAACACCCAGGCCTATTTACACGATGACACAAAACATCTTATTGTGAACATGCATTACAAAACGACAGAAAAGATACAAGAAACCACACAGCAGCAGGAATGCAGGGTTTCAATTTAAAACCATATTCCAGGCCCTGAATCAGTCAGTGGTAGATTCACTAAACTAATTGGACACCAGCGGACCTCAAGGCAGAGGGACCACTTCATATTTGTCAGAATTTCTCACAAGCGTCTTGCCTGATGTGTCTGATGCATGGCACAAACCTGGCATAAAAAAAGGTGCATTCAAAATAATGTTTGTTAAACATTTCCTGAATAAGGCCAGTCCCTGGTATGTTCACTGGCCTCAAAGAAAATCAAAATCACCCTGTTTATGGACTGCAAGAAACTGATTGCCTATGAAAAGCAAGCAGATGACCCTAATTACCCCTTTGATTGGGCTGAGCTAATTAAGCACGCAGTCGTTTTCATGCCCGGAGTGCGCATGTTGCAGGACTATGCACACAAAATTAAAAAATCCGTAATCTTCACTGTCATTGTTCTGTTCAGACTCTTAGTACATACTAATAATAATAACACAAATAAATAAATTCAAAAGGTGAGAAGTCCCTTGGAAAACACAAATACTCCAGCGCAGGGCTGCAGTGTCGAACACCGCTAGACCTGCCTTGTATACGTCTCAGATTTGCGCCGGACACCAGCTCCAAACACGCATTTACCCTTGAGGTACCTGCCACCTTAAGCCGTCAATCTGCAGCGCTTTAAGCGAGGATGAGTGTTACCACAAACCATGGAATCAGAACCCTTTAAGAGTAAATTACCAAGACCAGGTCTGCTAAAATGCTACAGGGTCAAAAACATGACCGTGAAGATTTCTCGCTGCTTTTACTTTCCATTTGATGGCAGGCTAGGAAATTCCCTCATCTACAGCAAATTCAAGGACATAACCTGGAAGAGAGGCTAAGCTAGAACTAGTTAGAGGACAAGCCTGCGCTCCCCCTCCCCGCCCCACTGCCCCCCCCCCCCCCAGCCATTGGGGCCACAATGTCATTTTTCACACCGTCTAAGAAATATTGGCCTGTTCCTTGAGCTCAGTCTTGCGTAGAACCCCGTGGAGCATTTCATTTTCGGCACGGGCGATGGGAGACAGCCCGCTGATCGACACAGCAAACCTCCGGAGGGCGCCGTCAGGCCACTTCACGCCCACGTGCCCGATTGCTAGTCACCCTCGAGAAGACTGGAGATCTGCGAGCTTGCATACACGATCCAGTGTGCGTGCCCAGATTAATGGCCCGCTCACTGACATGTTAGCGGGAGGGGTCTGGATCCCACAATGAGGTCTCCCTTTACTTCGAAATGCTGCTGAACCACGAGACGTGGACAGACACCATCACTCTCACCCACAAAGCATGCAGCCCATGGCAGAACTACTGCAAGTAAATTCATGTTTTTCCAAAACTCAGCTGAGCTGTTCCACAACAATTTGGAGATCCCGCTGAATAATTTAGCATTAATATGCTGACTTATCAATGATTAATATTTTTCACATCTAACTTTTAAAGGGACAAAAAGTGAGTATGGGTGCAGTGCACCGCACGCTTTTTTGAAGCAAACGGCATCCAGGCAGAAACGGCATTGTGATGTCATCACACACAACGAGTGCAAGGCCACAGATCTCCCGGGCTTTGGTGATGCCAGGCTGGGCACCACCAGCTGTCCACACGCAGTCCCATCATGCCACATGTCAGGATAACGGATGAAGTTGTGCCTAAAACACCAGTCTGAAAGTGAAGGGTCAACAGTGAGGCGTGGATATGCCATAAAAATCAGACTTCCTGTCTGCAATATTTTTTAACCAAACTATGAGCAGTGGGTGATATCTGATTTTTCATACCATCCAGGCATATACCATAGTATATGTTGTATGTGTACAACTGTGTACGTGATGAATAAAAATCTTAAATTGTATATAGTATTTTCAAAAGCAAAGCTTTTTCACTGAACTGTGAATTTTATCATTACCTACTCAGATTTTGAAATACCACAGCATGCCCAAAATGTTGTGGCATCCCATATTACCGAAATACTGCCTAAGCCTAACTAGGAATGCATTTTAAAAAACAGAAAAAATGGACTCTTGCAGCATTAAAAAAAACACACAAAACGTGGTCTATCATATTGTCCACTCCTTGATATACGACCTACTGATATTTCCATTAGTATTTGATTAGAGCCCCACAAGGGACATTGGACAAGGCCCTGCAAGAGATGCAGACCTGGCCTGGCCCCTCCTGGCCCCCACCCTGCCAAACCCCGCTCCAGTCAAACCCCTCCTCCACCAGATTCAACCCCAGCCACATCAAGCCACGCCCCCTTTGCTGTCCAGCCCCTCCCACCATGGTGCCCAATCCTGCCTGAGCCAACTCACGCCCTTCAGCAGCAGCCTGAGCTTGTCGATGTCCGCCAGCTGCTGCAGCTCTCTGAGCGAGAGGTTCGGCTCGCAGGATGCTTCGTACACCAGCGTCTCCAGGGTTACCAGGTCGTGACACAGCCCCTCCAGGCCAGGGATGTTCCGCTCTCTCCCCAGACGCACCAGCGACAAGGCGCAGTCCACCTGTAGGGGGGGTCGGGGGCGACTCACATCAGCTGCTCAGCAAAAGCTTACAATGCGCAACGTCACACACATCAAACATCTGATGCTTTTATCAGGAGATCTTAGGATTCATCTCCCATTTAAAAAGTCCTGGGGTGTTTATCTGGAACATTGCATGTTAAGGAGTTGGTTTAGAATATTTTTCTAGAACTCAAACCCTCTGGACAGGGCTGTCTGCTTCCAGCTGCCCCCTTAATCAAATCAAGTCAAGTCATTTTCTGTTACATCATTTCAAACTTAACAGTGTATAGGTGAGTAAAATTCTTATGTGTCTCACAACAGCAGCAACAAACAGTGCAACTTGAAGTACAAATGGAGTATGAAGCTGTCTGCGAGCCTGTCTGCCCATCTCATCTACACTATATGAACAAAAGAAATGTGGCACCCGGCCATTACACCTGCAGGAACTTTTATGACATCTCCAAGGCATCAGTATGGAGTTGGTCCCCCCTTTGCAGCTACAACAGCTGGCACTCGTCTGGGAAGGTTTTCTACAAGATTCTGGAATGTATCTGTGGGAATTTTTGCCCATTCATCGAGAAGAGCATCTGTGAGATCATACACCAATGTTGGACATGAATGCCTGACTCACAATCTCTGTTCATCCCAAAGGTGTTTGATGGGGATGAGGTCAGGGCTCTGTGCAGGACAGTCAAGTTCTTCCACACCAAACTCACCCAACCATGTCACGGTGGAACAGAAAAGGGCCTTCCCCAAACAGTTCACGCAAAGCTTGAAGCAGAGAATTGTCCGAAATGTCTTCTTGTGCTGAAGCATTAAGAGTTTCCTTCACTGGAAATAAGGCACCTAGCCCAAGCCCTGAAAAAAAGCCTATGCAGAAGAGTGGCAGCTGTTACAGCAGCAAGGGGGGGGGCAACCCCATTTTGATGCCTATGGATTTAGAATGTGATGTCATGAAGGTTCCTGCAGGTGCAATGGCCAGGTGTCTTAATATTTATGTACATACAGTCTATCTGCACAGCGACTTTGAACAGAAACCGCCAGGACAAAAACAGAGACCCTCCAAGTCACTGGATTACAGTGAGATTTACCAGATCGACAGCAACCAGGCTAAATCATAGATATGACAGGAACAATCACTCAGTTTCATAACCTTCCACAGTTTTATGCCCACACCTTCCCAGGACTGCAAAATGTCAATCAAACATCGACAAAGTTACTGCCCCAATAACTAATACCTTGCATAGATTTCATAAACAGCCAGCAATTTATTTCACTCTTCAAATAAAAAAAAAGTGGAAAGAAAATGTATGCCACAAAAAACTGAAATTATTCACCAGCAAAACTATATTCACAGACGTTAAATTTATTTGAGACAAATACTGATATTTATCATCTTCATACAAATGCTGGCACTAGAGATTTGAGACAAAGAATCATTAGTCCTCTGGAGGACTGATATGAAACGCCTCTCAGCACAACATCCTGAAGAAACATCAAAACAAGACCATTTGGACAGCAAATCTGAGGGCCTGGATCCTGTTCCCTTCCTTGCCCACAGTTCCTGAGCACAGCTGACATCAACACGCGTGAGGAAACCAAACAGGACCCACACCGTGGAAACAAAAGGGCCGACCATACGCCAAAACCTGCCCTCCATCAGGCTGACGGCGTGTGCCAGAAACAAAGAGCCGGTAAACATCATGGTCATTACAGCCACCGCTGGGGGAGAACTGTGCATGTTTTAGAGTCATGTCCATGGCTTTGGGTTTGGAAGGTGATCCCCAATGAGGGCCCACCAGGGAGGAGCAGTCAAAACCAATGACATCTTACCGTATCTCATTTTTCATACTAATATGCTCTCCAGGCACTAGACCACGGTGTACAGTATATTGACAGCATTTTTAAAAGTAACACTACGTGGGATTATTCTGCTCTATTTTGAAATTTGCTCAGCGGGGAAAGGAAAGCCCACCCTCCACCAGCTAATATCAAAATAGACTAGGATAAACCAGAATAAGAACCAGTATAAAGCTGTACCGAAAATGCTGTGGTATTTTGTTTAACCGCTTCACCCCACAAGCCTCCCCCTGCCCCTCCCCCTCCCAGCACCCACCTGTCGGGAGTAGTCATCGATGTCCTCGGCCCGCTTCAGGTACCAGGCAGTCAGAAGCGCGATGGAAGGCATGGCTGTGCGGAAGCAGAGGAGATCTGGCTGCTCCTCATACAGGAAGCCGTCCCCACTGTGTGGCTCGGGGTCCACCGCCATCCTGGGTCCAGACACACGGCAGGGCTTTGAGAGACCCCAGCGCCCAGCCAGCGGCGGAAAACGCTGAGCGTGTGTGGCTGAAGTGGCGTGGGCGTTTAGCAACGCGGCCAGCGGATTAGAGGAGGAATTAAAGAATGTTCCCGCTTCCGTGGGAAACTGATACCCGTGAGGTCAACCGCGGGTCACGTTCAGAATGGAGCCAGTTCCTTCCCAACGGCTCTCGTGCAAATCAAGCCGATTAATCACAGCCTCATACAGAAATAATGAGACGCGCTCGTGTTTAACCTGCCCAGAAAAGGAAAGACGCTTCAAAGCCGATCCAGGCGAGAACGACAGCTTAGGCCATAAACTCGAGGTCGAGGTAGTGCTCCTGCACGGCTACAGGGCTGGGGGAAATGCGGCAATGGGTGTTTCTCAATTCGCACACTTGAACATGCTTGTGTTCTTGTGTTCCCGTTTTATGTCATCTTCCATTACCAAAGACCAGCTCCGATACTAAGAACACAAGTACAGAGGAAAAATACCCTCGCTGAATAAGACCAATTCCATTGTGCCCCAAGTTCATTCTTGGGAGGCAAGTTAGCAAGTATGATCTTTGCATTCTTGGTATTGAGAAACACCTCAGTTCACTTGGGTTTTAAAAGGCATCTGTATGTAAAGGTGGCTTCTGGGAGATAAGAGTTGCCTCTGATAACACCTGACAAACTGAGACACTGACCAGGGCCAATGGCAACCTGGCTTTCTGCTAAAATCTCACACCATAGGTGCTGTAACACGGCCCTGGCAGTGAATGTTCCCCTCTGCATCACATGGCATCACCTGCACTCCCGCTGTTCACACCAGTCCTGCTCCCGATGGCGCCGCTCGTCCCATGGAATCAGCACCAGGTGACCGGCCTCGTCCAGGCTGCGGGGGAAAGGAGGAACATGGTCTGGTTAGCGCCACACCGGTGGTTGGGCACCTCTGTTGTCACCTGCTCCCTTCAGTCCTAAACTCCTCTAAATTAACTGCCCACACAGTTTAGAGTTAATCAGGGTCAACATACAACAAGCCACGCATCATAACATTTAAACGAATGGCTACGGAGGCAAAGCGCTGTCCGTCACAGAGTGCGTTTAAAAATGTATAATGTGCGGCTTGAAGTGCATTAACCTGCTTACACCACAATTACCACAAATTTGTCTCACACATTTGTAGCTAAAGACGTTATTTTCACATTTACGACCCAAAAACATTTATTTGTAGAACTACTTTCTTTTGCCGATAATGAAACATTTTCTGTTAATTTCAAATTGTGTTCTATGTCAGGAATTGCAAATAACGTTACTTACGCACTGATTTACTACTGTGATTCGTCTGGCCGGCACTAGGTGCGTGGTTATAAAAAATTAATTGATGCCTTTCTGACCAATAAGATTTGAGAATTCAGAAGTGTAGGGGTATAAAGAAAAACATTTTACATTCACTTAGCAGATGCTTTTATCCAAAGCCAGCCACAACTGAAAAAGCAGGGTCAGCCAGCCTCTCAAACAATTGGGGTTAAGGGTCTTGCTGAAAGATCCAACAGTGAAACCATTATGCCGACTTGGGATTTGAACCCACAAGGCCACACACTACCCCGATAAATAAAACCACTAGTCTCAAAACACTGCAGTGTTTCACCCTCTCCTTCCTGTAAGCACCACAACAGAAACTTAACCAGTAAAAAAAAAAAAAAAAAAATCATAAAAAGTCTCACCAGGTCTAAAGTCGCAGCTTGGATGAAGGAGACGTCAAAGGCCCCAATCATATTTTTAAAAGGTAGGATGAAGGTTGAGCAGAGATAGAGGGAGTCTGCAAGCAGCCAGGATTTAGATACTGTCTGCTTACTTGGCTTTAAGGAGAATAGCGACCATCCTCTGCGTCTTTAAAAGTTTCAAGGGACAAAAGCATTTCATGGCCAATAGCATGATTAAAAAAACAAGGGCAAGGCCCCAAGTACCCAATTTCCGGAATATGAAGGGCATAGCCACGCCTTTAACTGTTTAATTGGGTGTGATTAAGATTCAGCCAGCGCAATGGATCCCACAACAAGATTATGGGCTTTTCTGGAGGCTGGAAGAGGAGGAACCTTTGACGGCCAAACAAAATGCACACTAACATTTCGACTAATCAGCTCCGCGTAAAGATGATCGCGACTCTTCCGTGGCAGAGGTGTCATGCCTCTGTAAATACCAGCTGAGTCCTAGTGACGGACCGTGTAATGATTAAAAGGTTTCGAATGGTTTACGCGCCTCACGCATGCTACTGGCATGGTCTATGCACTGCATGATGGGATGTAATACCAAAATGCTGGTTTGCTGCGACAGGACCGCCGTGGCTCTGTGCCCCTGCCGGATCACGGCACACAGATGGTGGTGAAATGTGCCATTTGGCTCGGGAAGTCCGGGCTAATAAGGGTAGCCTTCCTGGGAACCCGGGGACTCACACTCTGAGAAAGAAAAGACCTCTAAAGAAATGCAGTATGGCAAGATGGATGCCCACCGCACCGTCCAAGCGTATCCTTAGGTTTTAATAACAACGACGACGTTGTTAATGATAGAGCGAGTGCCTTGAGACTCCCTTCCTGGGTGCCCATTTCCTTGCCTGGCATGAACTCCAGGTTCGCAACAACACTGAAATGGATAGACGCTTTGGAAAAACAGTTTTTGACTTAGCATTTATTTCCCAGTCCTTTTAGCGCCCTGTACATGTTTTTAAGATGCAACATAAATTAAACTCATAAAAGATTTTCACTGGAATTAAGGAGATATTTGAGAACAAAAAAAAAAAAAAAAAAAAAAAAAAAACACACACACACAATACCACCACGAATCCTACAAACACACCAAGGACGCCGCATGGGAATCTTCCTCAGTTCCTTAATCATGGTGCCACCTTCTCCAGAATGGGAGTCATAATGGGGATTAATGTGTCCTTGATGTTTTAAGGCAGCTATAGATAACACCAGCCTTCAGCCTGATTCGGATTAAAGCGGATCTTGCAGGTACGTAAATCATAGGCTTCGTCAACAGCTTATCTTGAAGAATGTGGACACGCACCAGCGAGTGCCGTTCGGCCGCAACCATCAGAAGCCCTTCTCATTTGTGCTGGTTCAGCAGCTGGTGCCGCAACCCCCCTAAACACGTCCACGTGGTACGCTCCTAGGCACTGGACCCTAATGTGGGGCTGCATCTGAATGTGAGGGCAGCTCCTTATAAGGTGGTCTCCCATCACCAGAATGGAACAGCCCACAGCAGCAGAGATCAATCACAACCGGTCCTATGGCCCAGTCAGGGAAAGACAGCAAATGACCTCAGAGCAGAACAGTGGTTCTGTTCCTCTCAAAACCCTCATGTTATTGGCCTTGAATTGAGCTTTTTCTTTAGTGAAACTATTTGCAACATTCATCTGGTCCCTTACATAGCGACATAATACACTGGCCAATTCGGCATTCCCGTGAATGCTAAATTTTGGTCGTGACGTTGACACGTATTACCACAATACTGCATGCACGCAAGCTAGCGGCAACTTACAGACATAGCGTTGCCTACAGGAAACTGAATAGGCCGGTTAGTCTTCAGAAAAATATCATTACTTGGCACAACTGAAGCACTATGTGTTTTCAAAATTAACACAGTCCTATGATGACAAGCAAAGCACATTTTGCTTTTGAAATGAAGATGTGTACAACACTAATTAAGTTTAATCAAGTCTGACTGAATGAACTCCTCTGGGATTTTTTAACCCGACTGTTTTCTCTCCTCATGCACTTTGTAGTCGCAGTAAACAGAAGGAGAATTTCCAAGCACAGAACAAGGTGGCAGTCGGCCATTGACCCTACGGGCCACATAAACAAACGACCATCACAGATCCATTCCCAGCAAGGGGCCAAACCCAATAGGTTAAATGCTGCCTTATGGATGGAGGAAAACTCACATACAAATGGCCATGTGGCACAATAATTATTTAACTCCACACCCACAATAAACTATATAAATAAAACTCATTTCCTGACTGTCAGCCAAAGAGAACAAAACATGTATAATGTCACTTACACACCAAAGAACATACCTCAAAAACAACACCATAGAGAGTATTCTCCTTACTGTTACGGACTTCATCTTTGAAAACCTGTCTGTTCCTGTTTTGAGGGTTTAATTGGAGTCCTTCCCCTGCATCGTGGATAAGCAGGCGATACTCATGGGGCAATATAATTAAGAGCCGAAACCTTCATAGAAGCGACGTTCGCAAGAACAAACGCACGGCGTATTAGCAGGGGCTCTGCGGACGGATCGCAGCCTCCGTAATCTCCTCGGTCAGACTCTCCTAAGCAGCTGCAGTCTCACTAATGCTTCCCATGGCCAAAGCCATTCGGATGAGTTACCATACAAATGGCGGTAAGATTTTCAAGCCAGTCAAAAAATCTTTGTAAAAAGGAAAATAAACAAACAGTGGCTGTGTCCGTGCACTGAATTTTCGCATAGTTGTCAGTGTGAACGCACTATGCTAAAATCGCACACTAAAAGTGAGCAAGTGCGTGATTTTAGGGCGTAGTGCGTTCACACTGACAACTAAGCGAAAATTCAGTGCATGAAAGTACCCGGATGGTGCACTGAACACAGCCAGAAGTTTTCAAAATCCTTGACTGTGAGTGAGACCACATATCCTGTCTCAATACTCCCCTGGGCAGCACAGGGTACCAGGCTGGGGTACGACCTGGACTGGATGCCAGTCCATCATAGAACACATACTCCAGAGGTGCCAATAAACCAGACTGCATATGTTTTGACTCTGGGAGGAAACCTCAGAGAAGCAGGGAGAACATGCAAACTCCACACATACGGAGAATTGGCAGAATGTGAATCCGCAACCATTGAAGTATAAGGCAAGAGTGCTAAAACCGGTGACACTAATTTGTGGTTTACATAAACCTTTATTACACCCTCTACAATGTACGGAGACCAATGTGATGGGGATAATTAAGCAATGAGTTTTGAACAAAGTGTCCATGATGTTAATTCTGGCACACATCTTGCCTGCTTGTCTGCCTCAAAGAGTTAAATGGTTGCTAGGGAAAATGATGTCGATATCAGCAGCAGTCTCCAAATAAACGGGCTGTGAACGATCATTAGGAATGCTCACACACCGTGCGCATGCAAACGCTGCTTCAGCCTTCAGCCCGATTGGTTATGAACCGTAATCCGCAGTCACTCCCACCGGTGCCGCTTGTGCGCCCGACGCCATTAACAGATGCGGCGGTGCGTTAAAGGGATACTTTCGAATAAATAAGCGAAGCTCAATTCAGCGCGGCGACGTGAATGTTATTGACGCTAAGAGCAGTGGAGGGGGGGCAGTAGTGAATTACAGAATAAACGATAAACAATAGACTGGTCCAGCTTTGGACCTGGTAAGGATGGATGTTTTGGGCTCTGCCAGTGACCGGAAGATACCCGCTACCAGGTTGGGCAGAGTAATCATGTCTGACTTGGGCCTTTGAGAAAAGCTCATAGCCCAAACTGCTCCAAGGATGCTGGATAAGTGCTTGACCATTTGCTTGGACCTCCATTGTCCATGTGTATCTCATAGGGGAGCAAAATATATGGATATACAGAGACAGAAACGTTGTTGTATTTGCTCCCTGTATGGCGACAATAAAGGCATTCAGTTGTTCGGTGACAGCCATGTTGATTTTAGGCACAAACGCTGAGAGAGATTTTGAAGAGGGGTTAAGGGGAGCCCAACAAGTGCATGGGCACGGCAACCATTTTGACTGATGAACCTAGAGGAGGTAGGTGGTCATTTTTGTTGCGGGTGAGAAAGCAGGTCACAAGGCTGGGTCTCCGTCAGCTGAGCGATTAGTCCAGCAAGGGAGGCATTCTAGCGGACAAAAAGGCACCATGATATTAGGTGCAGTGATGAATGCATCCGGGCGGGATGTGGAGAAGGTCACAGACACGAGGCTTATGTAACAACTTATGTACAAACCGCACAGCATGGGGAAATAACTCAATGCCGGATCACTGCAGACAAGGGAAGCCTAAAGCTACATAGACAGGCTGCTTAATGAGCTGCTTCAAACAGTAAATTCAGGGATAATTAATCCTACAACGCAGACCACATCCCAGAGACTCCAGCACACACCTTATGGGAATTCTATCTTTTAATTTGTTGTGACCACATGCAGATGCTAGAATAAAATTTTATTAAATGCACCACTTGTACTGGCTCACATTTAATGTGCATCCGTCAGGTACTAGGAAGAAGTCAGTAGCTATAGAAAAAGTTTGACCAAAAACAAAGTAATTTTAGGGAAACTTCACACACCCACCCATCCCAACCAATGATGCTAACGCCTAAAAGCCATGTTTAACATAAGAACATAAGAAATATACAAACGAGAGGAGGCCATTCGGCCCATCAAGCTCGCTTGGGGAGAACTTTAAT
>JAABNX020000121.1:390067-406590 GCA_015163995.2 Mormyrus lacerda | reverse complement strand
GCTATTAAAGTTCTCCCCAAGTGAGCTTGATGGGCCGAATGGCCTCCTCTCGTTTGTATATTTCTTATGTTCTTATGTTCTAAGACACTGCATCTGGTGATTGGGGCCTGCACAATCCACCAATCCTGCCAAAGACACTGCCTCTGGTGATGTATGGTTTGATGACTGGAGCCCAACATCATGAACTATCGGCCACCCTGAAAAAAGCGACCAAAAGCTTACCTTTGGTGGATCCCTGAGACACGATCCCCACAACGTCATTACAGGCATGCCACCAGGGTCCACTTACGTGCTTGACGAGCTTAGATGTCAGCTGATCTGAACCGTGCACCATTAGGCTTAAAATAACTTCAGTCTCAATGCAGGTCATGGCGGGAAAACACATTGCGGCTTCTATAGTAGCGGGGAGGGGGGGGCACCTCCTCCCTCATCACAGGAGACGTTTTGGTAAACCCCCACGCGTCAGTCAGCTAGCCGTAGCGCGTCAATAAGGCATTAAACCGATGCCTAATGACATGGGGCAGGAACAAAGCAGGGGCTTAATGGCCAAGCTGCCACGGGAATGCTGCGGTCAGAGCAGGTGACACGACTGACAGGACGCAGGGATGCGGCCGCGTGGGCGCAGTCCGCAGGGAGCCCTCGTCACATCCTAGCACGGCGGGCCCTTCATTAGCGCCTCCCTGGTGCCGGACATCGACAGCATAAATTACTTCCAACAGATTCAAGGCTAATCTACAGACACGGCTCCTTTTGTTTCTGTTTTATATGCCGACTAGTCGTTTACTACTATGGCTTAATGTAGCAAAACATTCCCACAATGCACTTTCCACTCTGGGTAAGCTGTACACTGACACAGCAGGACAGTCAGACCAAGATCCCCCTTTCCAGTGTATTTTTGGTCTTCTTCTATACTAGTAGCATTAATTGGTCCTATAATGAAATGGGTCAGTGACCCCTAACCTCCTGCGCTGTGGGTTCGAAACCTGCCACTAGATGGCGGTGTAGAGTTTGCTTGTCTCCTCATGCTATGCAGGTTTCCTCCTGCAGCCCAAAGACACACGGTTAGGTAAATTGAGGTCTAAATTGACCATATTGCAGGCCCACCTCCTCAGGAGGATAACCAGGCTTGGGGGCGTGGCGGAGGAGAGGGCCTGGTTGGGGTCATTTTGTCACAGTCTTGGGAATTATGCAGGGCAGGTATTCCATAGTGTGCACAGGAGTGAGATATGTTGGATGACAGATGGATAGATGTACGGAATTGGCACAAACCCTATCAGAGGATGAGGGGATGCAGTGTACCACCGTGCACACGAGCGTCTGGCCCCCTCAGGGAGCGAGGCCATCCAAGGTCGAACCGGTGCTTACCTGCTGAAGTCCACCTTGTTCAGGAGCTCCTGCCTCCTCTTGGTCTCCCCTTCCTTCCTCTTGCGGAGCTCCTCGGCCGGCGAGAGGAAGTCCTCATAGGGAGCGTCCTCTGCGTCCACGTCGCCCGCCAGGATGAATCTGCGTTTGCCATTCGGCAGGGGGAGGGGTTAAAAAACAAAGAGGACGACCTTCTGCGTGTCGATACGAGATTAAGCATATTCATCTTGGAAGAGCAGGCGTGCGAATCGCCCAGCCCCGTGGGCGGTGGGACGGCCCCCAAGACGCACTCCGGCGAGATTTATTCCACTTATCTGTGGCAGCGTGCAGAAATGGGATTGCTTTTTATTACCGAGCGATACGTAGAGAATAATCAGGTGGGCAAAGTAATGCGTGGATTGTATCTGCCCTCCAGTTTTAACAGCCTTTCAGCTGCATCTCGGCACCAGCTGCAGGTTTAAAATATATTACAATAATAATTACATTTCTCAGAAATGTGGCTGGCACGTTCCCCCGATCACGAAGACAAATTAAAGGCTTTACGGGGACAGATTTCCTGACGAGAGTGTAGGCCGTTGGAGACGGGATTGGGGGGGCAAGGGGGGTGGGGTTCTTTTTGATCTCAGCATGTGGGTCTGGGGTTTATAGGAGAACCACAGGTGTCAGTTAAATCTCACCTTGTAATCATGTTTATGTTTTATTAACTGCCTTTGGACAGTGATGCAAGTTAACTTTCCAAACAAGTAATAATCTTACTATTTCCATTCTAATGCACCCCCCCCCCCAAAAAAAAACAAAAAAAAAAAAAACCAGGCCTCACTCCGCTGCTCCTTGACTTGGGGGGGGGGGTTCTAGGTCGAAGGGAGGGAGAAAGACAGAGGCCATTTTTGAACCACAGCAGATGGGCCCATGACAGCAAGGGTCATCAGTTGCCATAAAGCAGCACTTCGGCATGCTGAGCACCCTAAAGCCACGTTGGGCCGTGCTGACCACCATAAAGTGATGCCAGGCTGTACCGGCTGCCATAAAGTGACGCCGGGCCTCGCCAGCCGCCGTAAAGTCACTCCGAGCTGCCATGAAGCCTCGCCGAGCCACACCGGCCACCATGAAGCCATGAGGCTGCCGCACTGGGCCAGGCCCTGCCCACCTCCCACTCTACCCTCCCAGGATAATGGATTTAACGACAACCTGGAGTAGCCAAAGTGCCTTTTGAAGGCCGCCCACCTTCCCTTTAAAAGTGGGCTGAGAAGAGACGCGTTAACGGCGGCCTCTCATTATCTGCAGTTTTGTTTTTTTTCCCCCGTTTTTTTTTTCGTGCACCCGCACCCCCACCCACCTCACTGAAAACATAATTACGTTCCGACCCGCTGGCTTCCTCGCTAAAAATAAAGAACGGACCTGGAGGCTGACTGCAGAGAGGCCCGGGACCAATAAATACACCCCCACAAACAGTGGTCAGGATCACACCGTTGGTTACCACCCCCCCACGGGCCATCAGTTAGCCGCTGCCGAGACAGACATGGCAGCCCAGTGCGGAGAGCGAGGCCGATAAGGACACCGCGGTCGATGCCTGTGGTCCCGGGGGTCCCACTCTAGACCTTTGGAAAGGTATTTAGCCCAAATCGCTCTAGTGTGACATGCGGCTTTTCAGTGGGTGGAACTGAGATGACCACATAACAATGTGACAATAAGGATGGAGGGAGGAGGAGTATGTGAAGGGGAAGAAGAAAGAAGAAGAGGAGGAGGAGGAGGAGGAGGAGGAGAGGGCTGACCTGCCACCATCCTCGCCGCTGCCAATGGCGATGAGCGCCTCTAGGTCGGTGCCCTTCAGGCCGTACTGCAGCAGCTCGCGGGCCGCGTCCACGTTCTCGGGCACCCGCTCCACGCACTCGTGCAGCACCCAGGAGCGCTTCCGGATCTTGCTCTGCAGACACGGATCGGGGCGGCTGGATAAGCGGCAGTGCATGCGCTGATGCTCATGCTACTTGTACAAGCATATTCGCTCTGAAGGATCATAGTGATGTCACTGGGAGCCACACAAAACACACTTATGCTAGCAAAAAGCTCGACTAGATACACTCCTCGATGTAAACTAACCTAAGGCCTAACATAAGCCATTTTCCATCTTAAGGTGGCACTGCCCCCCTGGTACTGACATACCAAGTAGTCCTGGATGGAGGCGATGCTGACGGTCGACTTCCTCCACTGCCGCTGATACACGAGGTCCGAGTCGAGGCCGTAGGCCTGCGCCAAGGACAGTGCCTCGCCATATTCCTCACTGTCAATCTAGGGGGCAAGAGTGCACCGTCAGACAGCATCAAGGTCTCTTCCAGCCCCCCAATTCTTCGATTTTTTTTTTTTATTATTATTTACCCAATGCTTTTATCCAGGTACACTTTCCCTGCAAAGATCTTAAGGGTCTTTCTCAGGGACAAAACACTGACATTTTGGGATTTGACCCAGGTGACCTTCTGATCACAGTCATAGTCTCCTAGCCACCCCCACCCCATCCAATTGTATTTAGATTGCGGTCTTACTTCCAAGGCCAGGAGGTGAGCGGCGGTGACGGGAAGAGAGGACGGGGGTCCCCAACACAAATTATTATTAACAAGATGGGATGCATTGGGGGCACTGCGGGGGGTCTGGCACCCGCCACGGAGCAGTCGGGACAGCACTAGCTGCTGGCAGTCCCTGCTAAATAAAGCGCTGCTGGAGCGAGAGCTGTTCTGAATGACAACAGAACACCCCTGTTCAAGCGTGGGTGTCCTAATGTGGCCGGATAAAGGCAAAGCCATCGCCAGCCCCCCTAGACAGCTCTCCCCCCCCGATCAAATTGTAGTAGGAAACATTTGATAATACCAGTCCACCTCAGAAGTCAGGTGGGCTGGAGAGGCGGATACCAAGTGCGTGCTAGGAAACCCACCTTCCGCTGGTACAGCTCCTCCGGCGTGGTGGACCGCAGGCTGACCAACCGGTAGTTCTTGACGACGGCGCGGGGTCGTTTCCGCGGAGGCGCGAATCGCTCCATCTCCGTCACGTAGTAGAGGCCCCGCTGGACGTAGCCCAGGTAGCGGGCGCGGGCGGAGCCCTCGTCCTCAGAGCCAGAGTCGTCATCAGCAGCCCCTCCCTCGTCCTCTGGCCGGGGTCGCTTGGGCGCCAGTTTGGTTTCGCACTGGAGAGCCACGAAACGCACACTAAGAACTGCTGGGCATTACTACTCCGCACCACTTGGGGGTGCTATGGTCAAGGAACTGGACAGGGACCCCCGATATTTTCCTGTTGCTCACGGTCAGATGTTTTCATTAACTATCCAGCAGTACAAACACGAACCCTAAATTGTGTGTCGGTTACTGAATGTAATAATCCTCTACGTTCCAGAACTGCTTACCAGGTACCAGCACAGAGTGAGCCTGGAGCCTGAAGCCTATGCCAGGAGATATGGGCCATGACACTAATGCATTCCAGCACACACAATCACTCGGAAACAAAAGGTAACCGAAACGCATACGTTTTGAACCCTGTGAGTGAAACAGTCACAAAAGTAAAGTAGGAGGACATGTAAAACACAGACCTGTGGCAGGATTTAAACCCTCAACCCTGGGGATGTGAGGCTACAGTGCCACTTGACTTCAAAATATAAGCCCAGATTTCACATGTGTAGCTGTTCCTTTGTGCACTCTCTCCCTTAGAAGAAAGGCTTCAAGTACCTCCTTTCCTCCCATACTATCTCTGATAGTTGGCACTGTACATAGAACATCTATCAGACAATTAATCATGCGGTACAATTCAGAAGCTCAAGAAACCCTTTTGATAGGATAATAACGATGGCGATGTTCAGCATGTTTCCCTCGTGCTCCGTCTCGCTCGGGTCTGTTTTTCATTAAGGAAAAAAAAAAATACTGAGGCGGACAAAAGAGAAAGGAGCTAATTCAAGTGAAGAGAAAAATCCTCCTTAAAATATTTATTCATCTGAAAAGGCGGATGCCTCTCTGGACTCCGCGTGTGTTGTCCTGTTAGGGTGCCTTACGAAACAAAAGAATTACTGGCACGAGAGAAGGGACCGAACCACGTCGCCATTACAATCCCTAATAATAATAAAGAGAATTACAAGCAGTCATATGCACTGTAATTAAGGATATTATACATGTGCATTAAGAAGTCAGGGAAAATGAGGACAGGCATGGGAGCCCCAGCTCACTCCAGTCCCTAAGGAGCTACAATCGATAAAAAACCCATCCGAAAGACCCCAGGTGTTCACTGGTGTCCAGCTGTAAGAGGATTCGAAACAGGAGATTAAAGTGAGCATATGAAGCACGTGACAACCAGCCGAAATTACTCTCTCAGGGAAAAACAACAAGGACAGTGAACGGCATAAAATCTAAAGTCAGGGCGGGGCAGACAGGCACAGGACGGATGGGTCGGATGGGAAGGTTCATTCATGAATACCGTACCATGCTGTGTGTGAGGCATACTACCAGAGGGCTGGGGGGGGCACACAGTGAGTGGTGCGGGCGGGGCACTATGGTACGCTACAGGAGAGATGGATGGGGTCTTGAAGCACAATACATGCAGGGCTGGTGGATACATACAGTCAGTCTTGCTACAACGCGACTAATGCATTACTGAAAAATCTTGTGTTCACTATAATCTCATACTAAAACACACATATCAATGGGAAAAATAGGGTTGGGGAACACGACACCAAGGCTTAGTAACTTATGCCAAACAAAATTAACTGAATAAAAACAGTGAAACCAATGACCTTTAATGTAATTACATGCATATTAAAAAAGAAATAAATAATAATAATAATAATAATATTAATAATAATAATAATAATAATAATAATAATAATAAAACAATAATAATACTACTACATTAATAAATTATATAATATGTAATAATTATTTATCTCCTTTGGGTCAAAAGAACGATTTGTTTATGAATCGTACATCGCCATCATCCACTTGGACAGCCGTTTTTGCATGGAAAGTGTTTCTGGCCAAGACCATATCTCATAGTTCGCATAGTGCTTTTCTCTGTGACTGATAATCACCCAAATACAAATGCAATTCTGCATTGTATTGTAATTGGGTAGTACTATATCAACTGCGTTGCAACAGATTCTCGGTGAGATACACTATATGGACAAAAGTATTTTGACACCTGGCCGTTAGACCTACAGGAAGTTTTATGACATCCCATTCTAAATTCATAGGCATCAATATGGAGTCGGTCCCCCGTTTGCAGAACTTTTCTGGGAATTACTGCTTGTTCGTGCAGAAGAACATTTGTGAGGTCAGGCACTGATGCTGGACGTGAAGGTCTGGCTCGCAATCTTCATTCTAATTGAGGTTGAGGTCAGGGCTCTGTGCAGGTCAGTCAAATTCTTCCACGCCAAACACACCCAACCATGTCCTTATGGATCTTGCTTTGTGCACTGGGGCATAAGTCATGCTGAAACATATAAGTGCCGTCCCTGAACTGGTCCATAAAGTTGGAAGCACAGAAGCATAGAACTGTCCAAAATGTCTTCGCGAGATGAATCATTAACAGTTCCCTTAACTGCAACTAAGGAGCCAAGCTCAACCCCTGAAAAACAACCCCATACCATTTTCCCTCCTCCACCGAACTTCGCAGTTGGCACAATGCAGTCAGCCAGGTAACTTCTAGCATTTGCCAAACCGAGACTCCATCAGACCGGAAGACCGAGAAGCATGATTTGTCACTCCACAGTAAATATCTCCAGTGCTCCAGAATCCAGTGGCGGTGTACTTTACATCACTCCATGCAACTCCGGCATTGTGCTTAGTGATGTGAGGCTTGCATGCGGCTGTTCGGCCATGGAAGCCAATTCCATGAAACTCCCGGCACACGGTTTTGCGCTGGGGTTAATGCCAGAGGAAGTTTTGAACTCTGCAGTTACCGAGTTAACCGAGCCTTGGTGACTTATGTGCCTTAGCACTTGGTGACCCCTGCTCTGTCATGTTACATGGTCTGCTGCTTCGTGCTGGAGTTTCTGTCGCTTCTACTTTGCAATAATACCACCTACAGTTGACTGTGGAATGTCTAGCAGGGAAGAAATTTCACAAACTGACTTATTGCAAATGTGGCATCCTATGACGGTACCACTCTTGAATTCACTGAGCTCTTCAGAATGACCCATTCTTTCACAAATGTTTGTAAACCTGACTGCATGGCCTGTTTATGCACCTGTGGCAAAGGGTCTGAAAGGAACACCTGAATAAAGTGATTAAGAGGTGTGTTCCAGTACTTTTGTCCAATGTATCATGCGTTGTAGCAGGACTGACTGTACACATATGCATGACTACTTACAGTCTAATATAACTGGGTCTTATCCAAAGCAGCTCATAATCATTAACCATTTATACAACTGGACATTTTATCAGACAGCAGGTGCCATCCAAATCAGGCGAATTCACGATCCCTTGGCCCTTAACGACCTCTCCACCTTCTGGGGGAAGCAAGGTGCCTTACCTCCAGGCTAAGGAAGCCACCGTCGTGGGCAGCGGTGACCATAGGCGACGGCTCGAACCACTCGCACGACTGGCCCAGCAGGTTACGCAGGCTGTGCACGGACGACACGGTCAGCGAGCCCGAGCAGCGGGCCAGGATCACGGCATTCTCGCTCCACCAGTTCACGTCCACCAGGGGGTAGTACTGCTCCTTGTCTGCGCAGGGAAACAAACGAAACAAACAAACAAACAAGCCGTTGCTATGGTTGCCGAACATTCAGTTACTATTTACCGCCTTTCCCGCTAATTCTCCCCACCGTGAGCCACTCGAGCACGAGCTGCATCTTCACCCAAAGAAAAAACACCCAGCTTAATAACACCACGCATCAATCTCCCCTCTCTCAGCCCATGCCTCCTGTTCTCTGTTCTCCCCATATCATCACCTCCCCCGTCAGCCGCGCGTTAATTATGGCGCTGTGTCGCCTCGGAGCACCGCACGCCACGGAGCTCTGGGATGCTCCCAGCCACTCCAAAGACACAAATACCTTTTATTTTCTTTCTCTTCTCCAGCGAGTTCTTCCACTCTGGGTTGATCTCGTCAAATCCGGGCTGCGGGAAGAAGAGAGGCAGTTAAGCCGCTTACTGCCCGTATGCCACACGTGGGCAGGGCTGGGTTCGATGCCAAGCCCAGTGACCGACCGGCGGGTAAACCCAGGCCACTACCGGAGGTATGAGGCGCACTGGAGAGTGCTGCAGGGGTTGAAAGTAATCCCCCCAGTTCTGGGATTAGAGACATGAGCGCTTAGACCCCATCTCCCTACCGCGAGAGGCCGTCTCTGCCGCCACCGTTACCTGGGTTTCCTGTGTCCAGCTGCCATGCGGCCGGAGGGACGGGACGGCCCAGAAAGTGAGGAGGCCCGAGAAGTGAATGACCGCCAGGAGCGTGCTGTCGGGCGACAGGCTCATCCGGAAGACGCCGTCCTAGGCGGCGAAAAGAAAACATGCCATGTGACCTTTGACATTCAGGCATCCTCCTCCAGGGACTGCACCCAGACTGATCTGCTTGTTCCCGTGGCGATGCACCTCGGCCGGCCCCGGTTTCCGGAGCCTCCTTAACCGAGAGCAACAATTTATAGCTGGCGGACCTTAAGTCATTTAGGATTTTTTTTCCCCCCATTCTCGTTCAACTGGGGCAGCCAATTAAGAAGCAATTTCTTCTCGCTTTGGACAACTAAGGGACTACAAGCCAGGATAGGTTGAACGAGGGAAGTGGGAGATGGAGGACTGACAGCCCCGTCCTCCGCGGTTATTTCGACACCTGGGCCGCCTCATGCAGGGAAGCCAATTTGGAGGGAGTGGACATGGAAGCAAGGCAGCCTGCAGGTTCATACTGTCACCTTGCTCTCCCCTGAAAGGCCATCGCCACAGGAACCACGGCACATCAGAATGGTGATTTCTTACAAAAAGAAAGACCTTCAAATCACAGGCCTCTCAGTGGGATACTGGTGTCTACCTGGTCCGGCAGTATCTGGCTGATATTTTTACAGCTTATAACAGATGTGACATGCACTAAGGATTTCTGGATAGCTGGAATAGAGCGCTTAGTCGAGTCTGTCAAAGACAAAAAAAAAGCATGATAAAAAGCCTAAGGCTGATTACCTTCTCATTGGCCTGTCGCGCAAAGAGCCGAAAGCTGGGTAACCTGAAGAGGCCTCTTCTCTGAGCCTGCGGGAGGAGAATCACAGTTGACCCACAGCAGCAGTGCTATAGAGAACAGCCAGAAGGGGGTGCCAGGTGCTAAAGATCCCAGGGCCTCCACAGGATGAATTTCAGCATATGGAGGGCGCTGTGGTACCAAGACAGATGGCTGGGGGACAGAGGAGACATCACATCCACCCTCCGGGGAAGGAGACTCACCGAGCCTGTGTCATCCTCAGAGCTCGTCACCTGCTTGTAATGCGGTGACCCGGACAGGGCCCTCCAGGCCGTGAGGCCGCAGCGGGTGGCTTTGGAGGCATCACCATCCCCCTCTTCGCAACCACCCACCAGCAACAACCTGGACACAATGAGGAAAAATGGGAAATGATTTGTTTTCAAACTATGACTCTGCGTATATTATATTCCCTCATGCTCAGTCAGGATTATGTCCCCACCTGGTTGCAGGTTTATGTACCGGTATCCAGACCACGTTCAGACAGTACATTACGTCCCATCAGAACATCATGCCTCCTGACAAAGCTCCCGCCTCTCATCAGGACATCCCGCCTCCTACCATAGAGGCCCACCTCCCTCAGAGCACTCAGCCTCCCGCCATAGAACCCCACCTCCCTCAAAGTACCCCGCCTCCTGCCATAGAGCCCACCCTAAATCAGAGTACCCTGCCTCCTGCCATAGAGCCCCACCTCGCTCAGAGTACCCAGCCTCCTGCCATAGAGCCTCCAGCCTCCTGCCATAGAACCCCACCTCCCTCAGAGTACCCCGCCACACTTTACTGGATTACAGCTAGTAATTGTCGTCAATGACGTCAGGGATTGTAAAAATACGACAGGCTGTCAGGGCCCAAATTCTGCGTCTAATGAGTGGCTACAATTCAGCCACAGTTCCCAGGCAGAGTACAGACATGACACTAAGACAGAGGGAATGTAGGCCTGTGTCCCCCTCATTTTGAGAACGTACAAACCATTACATAAGACAGGCCCGTGTCCGATGGCTCCATTTGTACTGAACGCTGACAAGCGCCATCCCATGACATCCATGACCACGGTTAGTTATTAAACTGGTGACGGTGGACAGAAAGGTGTCGGGGGCAGCAGTTGCATGGCAGTAAAAACCCTTGGGTGTGCACTGCCCTCTAGTGGACCTTCTGAAAACAGCAGCTTCTGACAGCTCACGATCTCACATAGATTATACCGCCCACCTGCCCCAACGCGCATTTATTGTTATAATACACCATTAACCATATGCCTAAGCATACCGTGATCTTCACTGCATGAGAACAGAAGAGTGAAAATAAACCTCACCCTCAATAAAAAAAAGAAACAAAATGCAGGGGAGGTGGGCTGGGCGTCGTATGAAGGAAAGTGTGACCATCCGCGTCCTTGAGACACTCTTTGGCTCTCACTTCTGCAGCTCTTAATGATTGTATTCAGCTAATTATTTCAACAGCAGGTCACTGGAGTAGCTGTTTGCCCCATCAATCTGCTGCTAATTAAAACTAATTAAAACGTATCTTCAGAAACTTGGGGTGGGGGGGTGGTGGATGACCGGGATTGGCCAACTCCTGGACCATAATTTTATTCACTTGAATGAACTAACATCAGAAAAAAGGCTTTCTAGTGGCACAAACACACCAGGATCGTGTCACAGTGAGCAGTGGCCATGTGACGTCCCACCGCCAGCGCTGTTGATTCATTATGCAGCGCCGGTGTCACACAGGGACAGGCAGGAGTGTCCTGCTGCCTGAGTCCATGGGAGCCTTACGTGTGTGGAGGGGGCGTCCGCACAGTCTCCCTTAAAAATCCGGCACGCCACACATCCAGCAATTTACCTTACAGTTAGCCATTGATGCCAAAAAAAACTAATGAAGAATGCAGGGTGAAGGAAGGAAGGGGCAGATTCTGGTACGCCAGACTGAAAGGCTCGGAAAAAAGCCATTGGTTTATGGAGCTTTCAAGGGGTCAGGAGACATGCTCCGCCCACGAAGATCCATATTGGTCAAAATCCCACATCCTGCCAGATTAAATACAAGAACGACAGGTCATCAGTGTAACTGTACACGTATTCATACCGAAAATGTTCAATACCGGTCTTTCGATTCAATACACATATGTACCGAACAAATGCAGCAAATGCAGAACCTTTGTGTGTTTCTGTGTTTCCTCTCAAACGAGCTGGAAGCTGTTGTGTGAAAAGTATAGGATGGGTATTTTTTAAATGCTGCACCATGATGGATATTTATTTTTTATGCTTTGTTTTTTGAGACCATACTTGCATTGCATACTTCTAATATGAAGCTGAAAGCTGCTAATGTGAATACAGTACAGGTCAGGTACAGTTAATTTTGTAAATGTGCACTTTAATGGATACTTATTTTTATTTACATGAGAGAATATTTATTTTGATTTCTTTAAATTTTATTTTTTAATAGTAGGTTGCAGCAGTATGGGCAGAGACTATTTAGGAGACTATTTAAGAAAGACAGTCATACTTTGTTCAGTGAACCACTGTTTAATGAAGAAAAATGTTCCTTTTACCTCCGCCGTACCAAAAACATAACAAACCGTGACTTCAAAACAGAGGTACGTGACAAACTATGTGTTTTGTGTACTGTTACACCCCTGTGTACTTATTGTGATAACTTGTCAGATTTAAGGTACCACAATTTAAATGGACTTCATATTTATTCACTTACATTTTACCCAGACTACCTTAAATCTGACAAGTTACCCCAATAAGCCAGTGACCCCGCTTCGTAGTACAGGCCCCTAGTCATCATGGGGAAACCAGGGCTCCAAACCTGCATCACAGACGCCAACCTCTGACGGTAAGCACTCAGGTGGCAGGAATCGGCCTCTACTCACCGATGCCCGGGATGGTAGACAACAGCGGTGATGCCATGACTGTAGTGTGTGGCAAAGCTGAAGCTGTGGTTTTCCTGGAAGCTCTGATTGGTTCCAACACTGAGAGGGAGAGAAGTTTAACACAATGAGAGATCAGCCAGTAAGAGGCAGAGCAGTTAAAGTCTATGGGATTCAAGGCAGCACGATTTAAGATTATCTCCATCTGTATGACGTGTAAAAGCTGCACACAAACTGCCCTGACCTCCCGGGGTGCGAGGGACACGTGGGAGGCAGCAGTGCCCCTCTAGCCTGGTGTCATCTGGATTTCTATCTTCCATGTCTTTGCTTTCCCTGTTTTTGAATTATTCTATATAAATGATACAGGAATGTATCACAACACATCCATGCAAGGTCCCACGAGGCAAAAGGAGCTATATATTTAAATAAATCTTACTGAATAACGGCACAACATAAACACACTCACTGATGCGTCCCCAACGTTCAATGATCCCTGAACACGTCTAAGCATTTAACAGCGCGCGGACTCGGCAAATGTCGACTGAATACTAATTTTTCAAATTTACTGTTCCGTTTGCTTAGCGCAGTATGTCTTTCATTCCGAATACAGTGAAGAGCAAGCGTGGTAAAAGGGATCGATAACGTTTCCCTATCGACAGGAACGGAGAGGTCATGGCAACCATAAGCTGGGTATAGCGTTTCAGTCATTACGGGATTGACTTTTCACATGGGGTTTTATCATTCCACTGCGGCCCAGATCCCCCAAAATTGCAGCCTCGCCCCTGCTCACAAGCACATCAGCAGAAACTGAAGGATGACAGGGAGTGGGGGGGGATGCCCCAGTAACCCCAAAACACTCGCCGTGCAAGTGAGGCGCAGGCTGGATGCCAAGACTGTCCAAGAATACATAATTAACCGTCACTAATTATTCTTTATCGGCTTAGCATAATTATACATTTTTAGAATTTTAAATTCCTAATTCACTTTCCATTGAATAATTATATGAATATTCTCAAATTTCTGCGATGCCTGATACAGAAAAAAAATAAAATTTAAATTTATAAAAAAAAAAAACCCAATCAAGAATCATAAGCTGTTAGCAAGTTGTATAAATGTGTAGAGCTTTTAAATCATTCGCTAATCTGCAAGTTAATACACACTGCCTGCCTCGTGTTGCTTTTCTAATAGGAATCGCTCAGAGAGGTCTTGGCCGGGCTCCAGTTTAATTACAGAGAATCACACGTTGGAAAATAGAAACGCAGAGAAAATAAAATGGAGACGATCTTCATGGCTGATGTTCTTACCCCATCCACGGTCGATTTGTGTGACATATTCAATCACGCCAGACATTATTGTGTAGCCACAATTATATTGCTGAATCCGCCTGGTGAGAAGGTGCGAGGAGGGATGCATTAGAGACCTCAGAAGAGCCTTAATTGCCCATCTGAGTCGGCATGACTTGGGCCGGCACCCAGCGGATGCTGCTGCGAGTTTCTCAGATCGGTCGGCGTTTGTGATGAGCCAAGGATGCACAGCTGGTCCCGTTTAGCACGGAGCCTCTGAAGGCACCAGCTAAGCTGAAACTGAGACCCAGTGAAGAACCAGGACTGGGACCCGTCTTGCCGTTTCACCTTCACTCTTGGCCAAACGTTTTGCATTCCCTGCAATTTGCGCAAATTGTTCTTGCTGCTCTCACCTGACCAGGTAACTCTTGAGGTGCCCCCTATAGGTGACGACGAGAAGCTCTGCAGACCACTGGGCACTACTGGTGTACTCCATAAAGATGAGCCCCGCCACCGCATAGCTGAAATCTCCAGGGAAGCTGGCTGCCTGTGAAAGACATTAAAGGTTAGCTCTCCTGGAAGAAATGATCAAGGGAGAACAGACCTAAAAGAACGGCCTCGAAATCTGATCGTTTTTATTTCCAAGAAATGGAGGCGTTTGAACAGTGTTGTTATTTTAAATTCGTTCCATGTTTCTGAACTATCATTTGGCACGCTCCTCTGAAATTACGACTTGTGAATTAATGCTGGACAGCTGTGTACAGGCATCGTGCTGAGTAAGCAAAACCGAGTATGTGTGCAGTGGAACGAGAGGGACACAGAGAGAACCCCATAACGGACAGCAGATAACAGAGCCATAGGAGCTGGGGATTGTGGGAACATCTAGTCAGTTTTGCACACAGGAAGGAGGACAGCCCCGATTGGGCAGAGGCTGAAGGTCAAAGGTGACCTTGTCTGGGTATGCGTAGCACCACGTCTCTGTGTGTCATCGTGATAACTGAATTGAATGGGTTGCAGTACATTCACCTTAATTTATACTTTATACCTTATTCTGTACTTCTGCTCTGTGTTTGTGTTACTTTGTGATTAGTGGAAAAACGTAGAGTAAGACTGTTGTTGCATAATGCAACTGTTTGCTGTACTGACAAACTCTTGAATTTCGAATAAGTTCGTCGAAGCACTTCACTCTCATACATGACGCAATAAGTGTGAGGAAAGTGGTGCTTATGTGCAACGTAGGAATACGGGTCACGTCCCTCATTTTGTGGATGAGCAGGTAGAGCATGGCGGTGGGGTGAGCGAGCGGCACACTCACAGGGGGAATGACGAAGAGTTCACTGCCCATCAGGTCGAAGAGGCGCACAGTGCCAGTGCTATCAGCGTATGCCAGCAGGGTGCAATCCTGGCTCCAGGCCACCCGTCTCCACAGTGGGCTGGGATCCTTAGGCACTGGGGGAGGGGGACACATTGCATGACATCACATCTGTGGTTATACACCCAACCGTTGGCCCAGCATATGGAATACACTATTCCTGTGTTTGATTATCTCTCTTCAAGTCGGAACTCAGATAAAAACGTCATAAAAACCTTACTTCTCGTCGGAAACATGCCTCCAGTCCGACGTTGATGTCGGACAGAATTTTGTCGGCTGAGATTCCCGTGATGTCATTTCAGCAAGGCGGCTTACAGTCAATAGTAATTCTATTTTATAAATATCTAAAAAGTTTATTAAATGTATCAATAGTTATAAATGTAATTGCATGTGGTCGATTTAGAGAATACCATATCATGACCATAAACAGTACCGTAGCGTGATATATCAGATTTTTACCAGACTTGTAGTTTGTTTGCCTCTCAAAAAAAAGAATATCGCTATTGATCTGCTAAAATATTATAAGGCTTTTAATTGGTTTGAGTTTCTTGTTTGTCTCTCAGAGAAAAGAATCTATATTTTAGAATCTCAAGAATATTCTAAATAAAATATAAAAGCAACAGCACACAGCAGTGTGTTCATGGAGGCAGCCATGTTTGTTCTGAGATGTGTAGCTCGAACAGGAGATCGGTCAGACGTGACACCTTGGAATTTACAAGTTCGGAGAGATAATTGAACGCATAATATTTAGCCTAACTGCCAGTCTCTGGCCTGCAGAAGGAAATCAGTGTACGCAGAGTAAAGCTTTGAGAGAACCATTAAACTCCATACACATTGTTTGTGCTCCAGTATCACACTGGACCTTTTAAAAGTTGTAATTAAATGACCCGATTTAAACTGCTTAAATAACCAACACAACCGATTTGGGGTCCCAAAGACTAGCAGAGCTCCAAGAAAAAATGAGATAATCCTGTCTGGCACTGAGCAGCCGGCCATGAATAAAGCAGGTACCACTCAGTATACTGGCTGTGAATTTATAGGAACTGCATTCCGTTGTATTAATTAAAGAGTTGCAATCAGCACTATTAAGAAGCAGATACCCATCCCATTAAGGATCAGCTAACCAAGGGTGTAGAAAGCGTATGAGAGGTAGGGATATGTCCCTACCAATGGTGGAAATTTCAGGTTCAGAAAGTACAAATCCAGACCAAGATTTTGTTTCAACCAACCAGTTGAATATAAAAAGTCTTGGTCTGGATTTTTACTTTCTGGACTTGAACAATCCACCTTTAGCCCCGACCAACACTATAGTGCAGTGGTTCTCAACCTGCGGCCCGTCACAAATGCAAATGCGGCCCGCGATGCTGACCACGTAAATAAATAAATAAAATAATAATAAATGTATCCCATTAATGGTAAGTAGAATTATACTCTCTAATGATAATAATACATC
>JAABNX020000121.1:320247-345710 GCA_015163995.2 Mormyrus lacerda | reverse complement strand
TAGTATAGTATAGTATAGTATAGTTGAGTATAGTACAGTATAGTATAGTGTGGTCTAGTATAGCACATTACAGTACAGTATAGTATATTGTATTGTAGCGTAGAATAGTATAGTATAATATGGTGAAGTGTAGTGTAGTAATTATCTGCATGGTGTCACATAGCATAGTAATTTTCTGTATAGTATAGCATAGCATAGTAATTATCTGTATGGTATGGTATAGTATGGTTTAGTACAGACTATACCTTATTTTCACAGATATTTATTAATTTGTTTGTTTGTTTGTATGAGCAAGTCATTGCAAGTCACACAGTGGTTTGTAAGTAGAGGGCAGTCTGTATAGCAATTTAATGACCTATAGTATAGTACAGTACTGAATAGTACAGTACACTCATTATGGAGGCAGCCACTAAATTTTGACAAATAAAAATTCTTGTGCAGCTGACCTGGATCCTGTCGGCTGACATGGTTTGGTCTATGGCTCACGGGCGTCTATGTCCCTCAGAATAGGACCGATATCTGACACTTTCTTTGACAGCAATACAACTGGAAACATGTGAACAACTATTTTAAGGACTTCAGTCTCAGGAGGACAACATGCCCCTTCCTCCTGACCCAGTTTGCCATTACCGTGAGCTTGGAACAAACATCTTCGATACACCCAGAGAATTATGTACCCCGACTCCCCCCCCCCACCACCCCAAGCCAAGACAGCCAGGGCAGAGAGGAAAAGAGCAAGGCAGAAACGTAAGAAAATGATTAAAATTGCAGATTGGTGGCGATAGAAGGAAATGATGATTCTTATATTTTAATGGTGGTGAATTATGGCATTGTCCTTGAGGACAGTGCTCTCACAGCTAGCCGGCGCGTGGGAGGCGGACCGCATGCAGGCCCATCTCCGCACTCTGCGGCTTCCCACTCGCTATCGGCCCGCCGAAATGTCAGCTTTTGGACCGACTTCTGTTGATGTGAAGTCATCTGGGATACTTCCCTTTAAAAGTCTGTCATGAGTTTTTAAAATATAGCTTGAAAAAAAACAAAAAACAAAAAAAAAAAAAAAAAACTCGACATGTCCCATGAGATAACTTTTAAATGGTGGTGCAGTTCCGAAACTCCAGCAAGCATGAGTTTACACGCAGTCAGTGGGAGGAAACGCTTATCACTTGCTTCATAAAACAAAGATTTTAAAACGTATATAAATCTCAGTTTAAAAGGCCACCCCCCTTACATTCACAGCAAGTAAGGTCAGATATTGATAGAACATTATTATCAGCTAGCTTAGCACCCCTAGTGAGAATGGCCTTTTATTTCATTCTCCTCATCCCTTCAGGAAATGTCAGCTTTTACTGCCACAAATCAAGTTAAATGGACCAGTAGGGGATACCACCTCAGTGTTTCTACTTGGGATGGGAGCCTGCGACCATCTGGTCATGTGACTGGCTAAATACTTGCCGGAGAAGAATTCAGATTTAATCTAAAGTGGCTTACAGAGTCCACACAAACACTTTCCCCAAATTTCGAGTGACCCGATTAAGGTTTTTCAAGGGTTCAGGAACAGAAGCCCTTCTGGAACATGAACCAGTTGTCTACTGGTTATATCCCAGGTTACTCAGCTACCTGCCTCCAAAGGCTGTAAGTGCCTTTCAGGGGTTGCTGTAGCTGCACTCCTTCCGCCTGCCCCCCCGCTCCACCTCAGCCCCCCCCAACCTCCGATTGCCTCTAGGCTGAGACGTTGAGTTTCCCGTCTTGCTCCCTTTGATGTAAGTCTCCACGGGCACCAGTGCTGTTGTAACGGTAAAATTAGTGGCACTGGGAATTAAATAAAAAAAAACTCCTCCTGAGGAATGGGGGAGGGGGTGGGCTATTATCACGGAACTACTTTTCAGCCTGTTGTTTCTAACAACAAATAATTTCCCTGGAAAACCATCAAACAGAGGACCATCCCGGAAGGTCCACTCTTATTTCTCACTGAGCGGATAGAGCAATAATAATAGAGCACGGATACAGTGAAACATTCAAAAGTGCAATAACCTCACATTTACCAGGGTTTCACGCACACCACCTTCCGACAAGGCTGTGATGTGAGCTGAGTGCTTGAGGCTGAAAAGCCTTCGTCGAGCAGGGAGCTGACCAGAGCAACGCTAGCCGAATGTGCGGCATGACCTGTCCTTTTGCCAGGGAGCTGCAGACAAGTAAAGGCCAGATTCACTCCTTCTCTCCGCCCCCAGTGCACATTCTCCTGCTCGGCTTTTGATCTCAGAGCCTACAGGTGAATCATCAAAGTATTCCGCAATTCCGCTTTAAGACGTCCGGAATATTTACCGCCACCCCGACGTGAACTTTGCTGAGGAACATCACTTCCACCCCGTTAAGCACTTGTCCCAGTTCTCTTGGCCTCTGCTCTCCAGAAACCAACTTCTGAAACTCACGTTTATCTCCCAGTTCTCATAAGATGCAGCAGAGATTTCTCAACTGGCTTTAAGGTGGCCCATAAGCCCATCGTGGGATACGGGGACGATGCCACCAGAGGTACGAACCAGACTGAAGACTGAGGGCAAACGTCTACTTAGAGGTGGCTGTTAACAGCATCTTCCTGATGGTGATGGAGTGTTGACGTTTCCCTACTTGTGTACTGTTTCTGGGGCCATCTATGCTACGTCAGCGCAAGCAGGGATGGGCGGAAACGAGACACCCTGCGTTGGAGTATGTGTGTGGTTTAATTCATCAGGATAATTAAAGGCTGCAGCACGGAATATACTTTAAAATGTTATTTAAATGAAGAGAAAACAACGCGCCATGCTCTTATTTAGGCAGGGCTACACACTGTAATTAAAGAGGTGCACTGTATATTACGGGCAACTGCACAGCTGCGATTTCCCTGACCTCCATGATGGGTCATATTCTCCAGCATTTGATCCAGGACTAAACAAATTCAGTCAATGTACTACCATGATGCGCTGCCTATAACAGAGTCCAAAACAACAGTGGCTTCAGTTTAAATCTTTTTTAATCTATAGGAAAAATACTGTCAGAACTAGAATCATTTGATTACTCTCTCGCTCTCTTTTTTTTTGAATGCTAAAGAATTGATGCAACAACAACTCTCCCATCTGAGGTCACTTTGGGAAACCAGATATTGGGGGGTCATATCAACAGAGAACCATGAGAAATCAGGTAATACTTAAGGCTTTGAAATTGTTTTCAGGTTTCCACAGGCAAACCCTTTCAACTGCTTAAATAATGCACACATATTAAAAAAAAAAAAACTCTGACTGACAGTCAGAGCCTGCATATCGTTACACCGATGGTACTCAGGGCCTGAACTTTAACCTCTGACCCGTACAGCCTCTGAGTGCTGTTGACATTGCCTTGTGAACCACAGAGACCCGCACGATTCTAATCTGCACAGGAAGTCTCTAGAGGAAGAAAGACAGCTCCATTAAGGGCAAAATCCGCACAAATAAATGTGCAGATCAAAGGCAGAGATAAGAGGCACCCGCAATCCGGGGGTCAGCTGTCAGTAGGTGCAAGGGATAAGAAACAAGGTAACAGGTAATATCCGTAACTGTCACAAACTCCTAATTTATAACTAATCAGCTCACCAGAAAAGACACGCGGTGACACAGCACAACTCCCCCCTCGCTGCCCAGAAGCAGGATTTGTAATTTCGACTCATGACGACAAAAAGGCGGTAATGTGGTGCTCCGATTCATGGCAGTGAGTCCCCTTTAATCCCATAAATGGATCACGCAGGTAAGATTACAGGTAGCGGTGCACGCTGGTAGCGTAACCCAGGTGCGCATGCAACATGCTTTCCCGCTGCCAAATTAGCTTCAAATAATGTTTTTACTGCCACACGATGACTCCACTGTGAAGCCAGGGGTCCCACTTGAAGGCCTCACCAAAAAACGCTAGCCCTAATAGCCCCCCCCCCGCAGAAATACCTTCACTTTCGTATGCATCACCGTCGGCCTCATGTCCGCTTGCCGGGAAGCAGCTGGCGCCGCCCCACCCGCGAGGCGCGCTGTTCAGACCGCACGGCATTCAAACAGGCCCAGGCATCATCCGACTCTAGATGATCTCACCCATATGAAAGGCAAAAAGGAAGACTGCTGTGGAGAAACACAGAGAAGGTTATTTATGTGAATGCTCTCCCACAAAGTACAGCACTTTGATAATTTATGGGATACTGTAATATACCCCTATAGACACATTTTTATCATGCTTTTCTGTACACACGGATATTTCTGGAAATGACTCCATTTTCCAGTTTTACAAGCCTGGCGTATATTCAATAAAGAATAAACTACGAAAAAAAAGTGTTGATAGACGAAGATGGTACTAAGAAGTTAAATGGATGAATGGCTTGTAAACTCTAAAGAGGTTTTAATGGGAGTTCCTGGCTTTATGAGCTCAGATGGTCCAAGGCTCTCATCAAGCAGCTTTTTAAATCCTTCATAATTAAAAGTGCCATCAGGGTTAATGGGGTGTCGACCTCTCAAAGCTGACCGGCACGTTTGCGAGGACAAGGAAGCAATCCTTCCTGTGGGAGTCCATGAGCGGTCCATGGTCTCGAGGTGGCAAAGGAAACGGCGAAAGACTTCGCACAAGGAAAAAAAAATAAGCCGTCGTATGCAACACGTCCGCGCATCCTCTGCGCCAGGACGTCCTTCATGTCTGGGTAAACGCGACTGTTGAGAATCAGGTCTTGCGCGCGCTCCGCCTGGCCCAGAACGAGCTCATCAGCCCGGTGTGGCAAGTGACAAACCTGATTTTGTGGTCTGGCAGGTAGGTATCAACTGAGGCATACCCTTCTCAGAAAGAGTCCTGCCACTCGAAGAGAAGACCCCAGATTGTTATCTGCAGCAACTGTAGAGGAGCTACAGCGCGGGGCGGGGTGAACAAGTACCAGGAACAACCAAACACCATGTCACGCTGAAGGGCTCCCCTTGACACTTCCAGGCTGAGGCTGCCGCCGGGCCGAGCTCGTGGGCTCCGTGCCGATAAGCTCTTCAAAAGGCTCTTTAGCACATTTGAGAAGGTCCAGCCAGGATGCCTGTCATCACCCCCTGGCACTGACCCTCCCCCCGAATTTGACACAAGAGAATAATGTAAGCGTTTTTAAGGCAAATCCTTTCTTATAATCACAAGCTCCTGAGAGATAAACCGTCCAGCTGTGGGATTCCTGCAATGTGGGATCCTTTTAAAACAAACACCTAAAGCGTGCGCACACACAAACACACACACACACACATAGAGCACCTTAAGCGTACGTTTTTACTGTGTTAGCTTGAGAGATCCATCATGCACTGCCTGCCAACAGGACTTCAGACAAAGACAAAGTTAACCTGACTGCTTGACAAAACATGAATGCAGCAAGCAAACACAAGTATTGTGGGGGTGGGATAGGACCCATCTTACCAGCCTCCTTTTTAAAACAAAATGAGGGTGGTAAACAATATGAGAGTCAATCAGCAGGCGTGGTGTGATTGCAGAAAGATAGGTTCGAGACTAAAAACCTGGATCCATCCTCTCTGTAACTAAAAGTTCATCAAGTTTTGTTCTATAGCATGAGGAACTTCCGAAAATTCCGAGTTCGTCAGTTAAATTTATGTACTAAACACTAATCTAAATGACATTAAGGCTTGGCAGACGACGCGCGTTACATATCATTATCGTTTCATAGTTACACAGAAGAGTGTTACAGGGACTGCAAAACAACACCAAAGCCAGAACTTTGATCAGCTGTGTTGCTGCCCATTGTATTTTATTTTTTAATGGACTCAAAATCTAACATGCACTAAGCACCACTAGTCCATACACCCAGTTAATCAGTGAAACATACTGGGTTAAGTGCCTGGTTTAAACACTTGGTTACCATCATTGGCAATAACGTTGAACCAGTAACCTTCTGATCACATTTGTGCAGATTTCCATTTCTGAACAGGTTTTCCTATATAATACATTTTCATAAGCATGTAATTGTACCAGTGCAATAATCACGCAAATGTAAAGCTATAACGATGAATATTTCATAACATCGTATAAATTAATTGCTTTAAACTTGAAATGAATGTATGAAATCATAGAGAAGCAATAAAAATGAACAATAAAACAATAAGACAATTTGTTTCACATATAAATCTAATCTTCATGAAAATTTAACCAGACGGTCATATAAATGTTAATAAAGTTAATGTGTGTGCCACTTATCTGACAGCATAACCTGGTGGGGAAAGTACCACAAGACAAGGCCATCTTTAAGGTGTAATAAGGTTCCCTTGAGCCAACGTGCTTATGAAAGTAAAGAAGAAAAGCAGCAATACATTCATGATTTCGTGATGGGAAGAAGGGGATTTTCTTTTTATCAGCTGCTGCGGCCACATCAAGCAGCATGAGTGTGTCAAGGCCCCCCGGCCGCTCACATCAACAGTTTAGCATTGTGGAGACTGTGATCCTGCGACCTTCGACCCTGGAATTAACCTACAGAGCGAGCCTCGAACGTTGACCCTTTTTGTCCATTCAGGAGCCTGTTCCCATGAGAAAGTGTTGATTGGTGGAATCACGGCGGTCCGGGTCAGCTAACACAGAGCAGCTGTTTGTTTCCGACAGACGGAGGCGAGCCGCTTCAGATCGTCACGACAGAAACGGCCCTCGTTGGCATCCGGGTGCCTGACCCTGCCAGACCGGCAGATCACAGGTCCATTCTTTACGGTACCAAAATATCTCAGAATAAATGGAAACAGCTTCCACATTCACACCAGTGCCTGCGGGCAGGAGTAGAACTCCCGGAGCCGTGAGCCATGTGGCTCCTTCTGATGTTAAGGTTATTATTAAAATACATCTAATTGATCGTAAAACCGCTTTACATTTGTCGATGGCAAAGAAAAATGTTGTTTCAATTGGTCTTTTTCATGATTAGTACAAGCAACTTAACAACCACAATTAATTTAAAATGGCTTTTAAAAAAAAGAACATGCAGCATATGCCATGTGATTTTATGACGCTGGGATTCTGTTTGCGTTAATGTTAATAAATAAACAGCATAATTGTCATCAATTGAATTTTCTGATGGTCTTCACTATCATCTGCAATCTAACTGTGTAATTTGCCCTAGAAAGTATCTATGACTGTAATCCCAATGCATTTTCTGAACAAAATCTGCATTATTTTGGATGTGACCTTTCATCCTTACAAAATAATACTTCTCTGTCACCGACACTGCGGCTGCTTAAGTTGAACTTTCAACATTTCTCGTCTTATTCCTGACCTCTCTAGAGTGTGTTTTGAACCATCGTGACAGGAGAGCAGCCCGTGATCATAATCTTTCGCTTCTGAAATCCCAATACACCCCACAGTTTACAGTCCAAAAAAAAGCGATGCTGCCTTCAGTCTGTAACATTTAAGTAAAAACACACTGCAGAGCGAACACTCCAGTTCAGCATCTGCTGAATGCAGTGCTGTGCATTTTATACAAAACCTGGAGCTCAAACCTGACAATAAGCCCATTGACAAAACTGTGCTTTGGTTGGCCGGTCAGTTAGGTGGCTTCATCAATGAGTTGCAGAGGCATTGCCATCAGAGGAAATGGACCGCGGCTACCATAGCGATTAAGGACCCGGGCATGTGACCAGAAACCCGCTGGTTTGAGCCCAAGCCTGTCTGCTCTGCCCTGAAGAAAGGCGTTTAACCAGGTTTTTTTCCAGAAAAAAATACCCCACCATACAAACCGTTGCAAGTAAAAACACTGCAAGGTATGTGAGTTACCTTCGATAAAAGCTCAAGATAAATAAATGAATGAATGAGCGCTTACTCACAGCTAACAGCCTGAACCTACTAAATAGGACACCAGCTCTGAATAGGAGAGCTACTTACTTCTAGATATGTTTCTGTTACAGAAAAGACATTCATTTCCATGACATGTCACACAATTTTTTTCATTGATCAGTTTTACTGTGAATCTCTGATCTTCCTATAGCGATATTAGGAAAATAGTTCGGGCCACAAAGATACTCTGCTGAGCTGAGATATCCAGCAGTTCTCTTGAAAAATAGGACATAACAGCAAAACTTTGCTTATGGGTTCCCTTCCTGTCCCATCAAACTGGTCCCCTGGAAACACAGTCTGATACTGATACAGACAGAGGAAAGAGTCCATTTGATACATGTCACCATATTTTTAGCAAAGAGACAGGAAAACGTTTTCAGGCCCTAATGGAACATGTCTTCCTGTGTACCAAGGATGCCCAGTGAGCTCGCTGCAAGCTGGGCGATGCCATCGATCTTTGACTGGGATCCAAAGATGCCTTTAAAGCCAGAAAGGAACCCGAAAATCAGACTCTGCTCCTGATTATGGGATTGAAAATAAACTTTGCCCAACAGGAAATGGCATGGCCTGGAACAAACACACACTTCCTGTATTTTAGCCAATCAATGACCTCCCCATGGCAAAGAACATTACCGCTAATTATTAATGGCCAGGAGGCATTTCTCTTTTTAGCAAACGGTCACTGGCAATTGTTCTGGGCTCTTCTTGGGATTTGGTTTAACAGGATTTGGCCTCTTGTTTAAATGTTGTTAACTGAAATACATTAGCTTGAATGGTTTCCTTCAGCCTCCATTCATCATTTTGGCAGAAAAACCGTGTTTATTCCACAACGTTGTAATCATTCCATAAAAGAAAGATTTAAAAATGACCAAAAAATGTCTAACATTACAATTACTGAATATTACTAACACAGAGGTCAATTTCTGATTACTGCATAATAAGACACTGGTTGCACAGCTGAGCTTCAACATAAAATTAGCATAATAGAAATTAAAACAGCGTAAGGAAAGAGTTGGCCAGTGAAGGCTCCACATCTCCTGTGTAGCTATCAAAGCTCAAGATTAAAGGTGTTTGACCCAGGAAGGGACTGTTTAGTCTGTACACAAACTGTGCCCTGTCTGTTTAACCTTAAAGTGGGAAAACTTCATTTTGCTTTGAAGATGCATTTGCGCAGGTATCTCGGAGATAACGCACAGCATACAAGCAAAAAACAAAAATGGGCATTTTGACAAGGTTATTTATACCCAAAAGATCCATTAGGAAAGGTCATTGACTTAATGATTAATCGTTATCCATCTAGCCGCCGACACACCTCCCCCCACCCACAGGGCTTAATGCGATAGAATCGACGTGCCGCTTGCCTTAGCTGCCTCATTTACATGCACATCACCTTTTCCCAGATTACCACCGATACTCCCTCAGAAACACGTCCGCAGAAAAGAGCGAAGCACCCATGATGGTCTTAAGTGTGGCACTTCACTGCTTACCCGCCGATTTTTATCGACCTTTTGACTTTACAGCCAAACACTTCGCTGCTGCTGATGAAGCTCCAGCCCTCTTAGGAATCCGCCAGCTTGCAGGTTCACGTCACCAACAAACCCACCTGCTAGCCAAGAAGAATGCCAGGCCGCCAACGTCCAGGCCGCCAACGTCCAGGCCACCACAGGGGCGGTGGCAGATGCCTGGGGCTCAGGCTTTGTAGCGAGGTACCAAATCCATCTGCGTTTCAGCTCCTATAACATGAGCGGGAAGTCATCACAGAAATTGAATGTCCTTCACAGAAACAAAAGTTCATTTCAGAGGGGTACTACTAGGCATTTACAACACGACACGAAAGCTCATCTTGGATCAAGGCTTTTGGTTCCATGAGGCAACCAACCACTAATGGTACATGATCTTAGAAATCACATATAGGTAGTAAAATTAAGTAAAATCTACAGAGGGAGACCTCGCAGTAGGCAAGACACCCTATGAAATTTTTTTCTGACTACGGGCCTGCGTCCTACGTACAAAGAATGTATGCGAGAGAAATTAAGCCAGATAAGGTTTGGGAAGGCAATGGTCAAAGAGCTTCCATATTACATCATGCCAAGGTAGAGAAACGTGCAAGTCCATAGTCACCGTATGGTGCCGTATCGGGGAGAGCGCAATTATCTCCCCCGACTTCACCATTCCCCATATTACTAGAACGAAATAACCTTAATGGCGTTTGAAGCAAACATCTCCTCCCATCTATACTTAGCCTCCGACTGATCTGCCGATAAATCCACCCGCCCCCCCCGTCTCACTAAGGACTTTGGGAAGTCTTGTCGGGCCGCTGCTTGGGTGGCACACTAATCATCCTGATTGCGCGATTACAGGCGGTTTCCCTCGGAGTAGCAGTTGTACTTGCTTTCTGGAAAGGAAACCCTGCAGGCTACGGGCATACGTCTTCCTGCCCCATAGCCCGGACCCCACCCCCCGCACCCCAAGCGTGCGCATTTCTAACAGAAGTCCCACTGTTTCCTTGACAGTTCCCACTTTGCCATTTATTTACAAAGAAAACAAACAGCGAGCGCAGTGCTCGCGTGGAGCGTGCGGAGTGGCGGTCCGCCGGCTCGCGGCCGCTACATCAGGATTATATTACCACTGGGGAGACCTCCACCCCGCCACTGAGAACCGGGAAGGGATACAGAGGTCCCAGCTATTGTGAGGACCGAGACACAAGGACGTATTTTATTAATCGTCCGTTTGTTGGGATTGGTGAGTCTTTGCAAAGTCAATCACATAAGCACATGCTGTGATTGATACTGTGACTAGTTATGGTTAGCCATTGGTCCTCTGATATAGAGAGGTCATTTTAACATGTGAAACTTTCAAATAAAGCAGAAAGGTAAAAGGTGCGCATATGTTTATTTGTGACAGTTAATATAAACCAAACTTGCTTCATCCCTCAGTCAAAATAGGGAAAAAATCAGTGTTTCACATTTGTATTCCTGAACATTACAGTGAAATTCTTTCCAAGAAGAGCAAAAAGTTTAAACTAATCAAAGGTGAACTGCTTTATTGAACAGAGGATTGGATAAGAAAGAATGAGAAGTATTTAACACTAACTCAATCCTAAATGCATTGTTACATTGTTATCATAAAGTCATACGCTGCTTCATTTCAGCAATATACTACATTAGTAAAGAAATAAACAATAATTACAGGCCTATACAACAGTATTTATATACAAAGAGCGTTGCACAACTAACCAGTTGTGTGGGCATTTCCTTTCAATACATTACACGTCCCAAGTTAGGATTAGGATAAGGTAAAGTGTGATAGTATATACAAGTCTTTTGTAGCCTTCCAAGGTCACTGGTATTGATAGCACTGAATAAAATTCCCGGGAGACAACGTGAAATGACATTCATCCCAGGGCAGAGATACAACACAAGGTTACGATTAAATAGGAAACATAATTAACACTTCATACACACGCTTCTTCATACAGTTCGAATTACAAATACAGCAGAGTAATTCATAAGACACTTTAATTGTCAACAGAGGATGACCTACTGAGGAGTGCATCACAATATTTATTATTTTGTTGCTCATCCTGTACAAATTGCCTTTCAGGGATATTCATTTATGCAGCTGGGGGGTTTCCAGAAGCTGATGGGGAAAGGCAGCTTTCTAGAGAGTGTGACAACAGAGACCTTCCTGAGGCCTGAGCTGGGTTCTCAGGCTTCCTCTTTAACTGCTATGCCACCAGCTGGTCACTATTAGTAGTTGATGGATTTCACCCCCCCCCCCCCCCCAATATCACACAACACAATATTCAAAGTTTTTTGGTGGTTTAATTTATTTTTCAGTGGTCAAAGCTACACCTGAGTCTCTGAGTTTATCTGAGGCTCCGGCTTTATATAGTAGGTACTTTGTTAGTCTATGCTGAGCAGCTGTTTCAGGATTGTATATAGAGCAGTGCTATTCCCTGTGTGGTTGTTATCACAGGGCACCGTATAGGACTGAAAAACAAAGTCTGGCAGTCTGCCATAGACTGTCACTGGGGAGAGCTAATCTCTCTTTCCTCCGAAGCAAGACCACCCTGAGAATTTCAAGCAGCATCAAATGCCGCTCTGCTCATGTATTTGCGGGAGAGTGGGGGGGGGGGGGTGGAGGTTAACATCCTTTACAGTAGCGGCTGTGTCAGTATTATAAAACGGAAGTCTGAAAACTGCAGGGGGAAAAAATTAAATGCATCGGTCGGTCAAAGGTCAGGGTTGGGTTATCACCGTGGCAACCAGCAGTGAGTGGCAACAGTCCCATTCTGCTTGCCAGTCCAGGTAAGCACTCGTTACAGCTTTAATAGCAATGAGGCCATGGCTGGGCTTGCGGGGCTAATTATAACAAACCATGGCCTGTGACCTGACGACCACCTACATGTTTGTCCCTGCAGGCCAGTACATCACAATGGCCTCTACTGGCAGCATGTACACAGAACTCTATGTGCCAGTTGTACTGATTTCAATGCACATGGCTCTAATACATATAATACATATATTACTATATGTTTCATTGATCTTTGAGGTCTCATTCCCAGTGGTGCAATGACAGGACTACACCAGGCTCTCAAACCCATGACCTTCCTGTTCCTTATCCACCAGTCCACCTGCTGCTGTGGGTGATTTAGTGCCATTAACTGAATTCAGGCTTGCATTCTGAAGAGCAGTAGGGGAGGAGACAGCGGGAGGCGTAATTCATGAAGAGGGAGTGTGACATGCCCAGCTCGACTCTCATAGGGTATTAAAGACCACAGGCACTTGTTGGTTACCTTGGATCTTGCTTCATCAAAGTTGGCTCCCAATCAAGTGAAGCACTTACGGGATTCTTCCCTGCGGGGAATGAATTCAGACCTTAGGAATGTAAAAAGTATGACTTGTTTGATTGGAAGAGCACACGGCTCTTTTAGTATTTGCGAATTGGTGTTTGAGGGGCATGAAGGACATTGACCCCAAAAAGAACCTGCGGGATGAAGGTCAGAGTCTCTAGGCGTCATGCATCCCACACATAAAAGGCTTTTGGGGGAAAATAACATGCTTGGGTTCTTCATCCAATATCCGAATAGACATCATATTATACTGAGTTATATTATTAAACATTATATCAAGGCGTATATTTATAACAATCTAAATAAAGACAACGAACAACATGCAGGCTTACCTTTCCTGCTCCTTATCTACCTTTAACAAAGCCTGTGAGTTGTGCAAGTCTGAATTCCACCAGAGGGAATATTCAGTTTACCAGCTTTTCCAACCAACACAAAAGAAAGGCCTTCACCAGATTATTTTAACAACTGCATATAAATCTGCCAACCCCTGACAGGTTTACAGGGCTGCCGTAGCCCAGTGGGTAATGCAACCTGTACACTTGTACACTTCCTGCCTTAAAGGAGGCCTCATTTTGCGTACCCAGTTACAATTGTCTTCATGAACAGGATATCAAATTTAGGCCTAAGACGCAGTTAATCAAGAGGAGAAGCATGACCCAGGGAAGCCACAGCGAGTTACTGTTTGGGCGCCGTTTCCTCAACAATACCGGAATCGCATACATTTACCCCCATCGTGACATCTGGGTCACGCTGGGGTGAGAGGAGGGGATGAAAGAGTGTTTCACAAAGAAGCATGTGACAGTGCAACACCAAAAACACCCTGTCACTTCCTACCATACTGACCCCTAAAAACTATAGCAATCACAGAAACATGCGAGGTACATATCGCATCAAAGAGCAGTATTTTCTAAAAGTGGTACGATTAAATGCCTCAGGACATCGTGGCTTCTTACTAATGTCAACACCATAAAACATGACGTACAAGGAGCATGACACACATCCACTTCCCGGTTGCACAATCAAGTCAAAAAGGCTTCAGTTTTAGTCCCTCTGGCAAGTTGGCTGTCCTCAGGCACATTTTTCTTCACCTCCAACATGGATGACAATAGTATCATTCCTGTTTTGTGCAACAGTCTTTTCTGCACACCACTAAACAAGAACACGTTTACCAGTCCCAAGAAACCATCCCAGCCCACTGAAGTCAAGGGAACAGCAGATTCCTGTAGATAACACCAAGGTGTGACATGTGACAAATTTATGGAACGGTTTTCAACCACATTCAATGTGAAACATGACTGTCAATGTTCCTTTCTAAACTGCTCAGTGTAGCTTGTGCTATTTAGGTTTCCCTTGCAAATACCAATGGGAAAGGTCCCCCAAACCCCCCAACCACACACCAAACTCTCACTGTTTGCTTTGATCTGGATGGATTCTTAGCTAGACCAAACATTCAACTAATCGTAAGAAGAAAAGCAAAAAGAACAGTTAAATCTGTCAACGCCTTCATTTGTCAATGCTTCTCTTTTGTCAAATGTTAAAGGACAATACTGTTTTTTTTCTTGCATTTCAAGAACTACATGCATTTCAGCACCTCTGATGGTAATGGCTATACCCATAGGTGACTCACTGGACCCACGGTCCTGTGTTCACATTCTGCAGGGAGAGGACGGGGCCTACGCTTTCAGGTCAATTAATCAAGCTGCTACCTCCATACATCGTGACAACCACCACTTCCCAGTCGTGGCATGTTGTTTCTTGCCACCTAGATGCATGGTCGTGATGGAGAGAGAAGAATTGTCTAATAAATCAGGGTCGTGGTAAATCGCAGGAAGGTCTGCTACCATTTCAGAATTTTATCTTTGTAGATACTCTCAAATTGTTTGTAAACAGGAAGATTCTTGTCCTGCCAAAAGGCTGACACTCTGGCATGACTTATCATTGTTTAAAGTTCCATTTGTCTTAGTGCTGAGTGATATCTTCCTGCTTGTCCAAGCCCGCGTGTGGAATTCTACAGCTTGGGTTCCGGTAATAATTTTGGTCTTAATGGTGCGGCAGATGTTTTACCCTGCAGACATGGTACAAAGGCATATATGGGGGGGGGTGAGATTAAAGTTCTTCAGAATACTTATGCATTATCCATGCCTATTAGAAACTAAATGCTTATGACTAGAGAAGCTACTGGAGAACTTCATTACTAGTAAGGCAAATATTCCTTACAGCCCACTGTATTGTAATCATGTAGTACTTTGCATGTTCCTTGTACGCAAGACCAAGATGCTATAAGCAGGAAATCATGAGTGAATTAAACAAAGCTCACAAAAAGCCTATACCCTGTCCATCACATTTAGGTTTCTTGCAGAATTTAAGGATTTCTCTAAGTCTTCATATAAACGTGTACATTTTTAGCCAAGGTATCTCTGAATACATCAAAATACTTCAAAACACTACAAAAGCTTTTTGTAAGCATCACTAAAAATGCAATGGCAAGGTGAGGGTCTCTGTTGCTGGGATACTAGTGTGCAGTCCGCATCAACAAAAAGCTTGATATGCAGCAGACAGGTTCATAGGGAATGAACGTGTAAAAAGCCAGAAACACCGTAACATGTAATATATTCTTATCAGTTAGGGTATTGTCTACACACCACTAATATGCCTACCTTTCACAAAATCTTGTGATTCTTTTGTGTTCCTAATGGGTTTGGTTGTAGCTTTAATACAAGGGCAGCTAAATAGCTATATAAATTAATACAGCTTTACAGTGGTGAGTTTTGTATTTTAGAGTCAAGTACTGTAAAGGTAAGGGCAACACGGCAGCTCATGGCAGCCCCTTGTCCGTAGGGTGAATCCCACTTCAGGCACTGGAGGCGTGCAATTAGCATGTTCTCTCCCTGTTTCTTTCAGATTTCCTCCAAATATCAAGCAAAAAACGTACAATTAGGCAAATTTGGTGTCTCTGAATTCCCAGCAGTGCATGTGCGGCTGTCATGAGCCTGTACAACAGGGTTTTGTGACCCCCCCTCTCAAACCTGCCAAAACAGCACCTAATGGCATGGTTACATTTGTAAACATAACAAACTGTAACATACCATGTTCCCCCGGATGTAAAAATTACATAGAAATATCTATTTAACTCAGCAGAAAAACTAATTATAACAAGCATGAAACAATGATTTTATGAAAGACTGATGGCCTTTGAAATACTAAATGCCTTTCAATTCTCACGACAGCAAGTATGAGAAGGAATGCCATCTCTGAAGTCTTATACTTTAGACTTGGAGAAAATAAGGGAGCGTAGCTAAGGATTATGTTAAAAGAAAGGCGTAAATTCATCTGTTATTCCTGTCTCCTGGCTGACCACACCCTCTAGAGTTTGGGTATTAAACTGTATTCTACTCAGCTACATCAAGGAATATCTTTAACCTACAGTTTTACTGATGGAATAAAGACAAGCTGTAGTCTCAAACTCAGGACAGTACAAAGTCACTCATAGTTAAAATAAGAATCATAAGTCCTCCTCTATATCATCAACATCAGCAAAGACTGCACACAGAGAGCATCTGGATAAATTGCATACGAAAGAAAGACCTCTGATTAGCATAAGCTCAAACAGTTACCCTAAGTGAAACCAGCTGCTTCTCAATGTCTGCAAAGTAGCCAGTTATTTAATATATACAATTTACTGAGCGCAACCAGAGGACTACAATATATACATACCCCTTTTACAATGCAAATGCTAGTTCCACATTTAACTGCCTGACACACAGGTATTACAAGAAATATGTGAACATATTACGTGTTCTGTTTTTGACTCCAAACCAAGATTTTGTTCCAACCAAACAGTTGCGTTCTTTGTGACTGTGACTCTTTATGGTCAACTGGTTGGTTGGAACAAAATCTTGGTTTGGATTTTGAATCTGACATCTGCACAGCTGAGACAGTAGCATTGTAGCTTCCTGACTCAGGAGTCCAGCCCCATGTGAGTTGTATATGGTCTCTGCTCTGGTTACTTCTGCAATTTAACTACTATACAGCTGTTTGAGTTCATCAAACAGACATGAATTAATTGAAAATGAATGAATTTATAAGGTACTGTTATTGATTTCAAATGAATTCTGTATTTAATTTGATACATTCTTGCTTTTTAATGATAGATTGAGGCTTTGTATCTGCTATGATTGGTTAATGGTCATTCAGTAACTTCCATCTTTAATCTATATCATTCAGCAGGATGATTAAAAATCAAAAACCAGATTGTGCATGTCATAATGGTTTGAAAACATTTGTGGGTAGGGAGCGAGGGGTAACGGACAAGGCGCAAACACGTGAACGTCAGTAATTTAACAGGTATCTATTGCACAATAGATGTGTAATACACGAATACTGAAAGCATTTCAGTGTCAGCCTGGAAAGTAAATCCGATCGTATTCCTGTGTAATTGGATTGCTAACATGGGTGTGAGGTACTTTCAGTAATACTGTGCCACAATCGCCAGATACCTATCTCAGCATTTAACCAGTACTACATTCCTCTGAAAGGTAACAGTCGCTCTAAGCAAATTTGGTGCAGTTGAACTGGCTTTGACGACCAGTCCTTTCCTGGCCATCATTCAGTTTATAGGTCTGTTCTTCATTTTAACTGGCCAGTGTTAGATGTTTCGTTAGATGTTTCCTGCTACACCTGATTGACCACATAATTGAACCAAAGTTTTGAGAAGTGGGTCACATGAAAACACCTGATTATCATTGTTAATATTTAAATACAAATATGAGGTTTTTCAGTGTTCTCAGCAAGGCCCACGTATGGTGTACGATGTCATTCAAACAAATTGAATTTAAAAACATTTATTCATTAACCCATGCATAGCTCTTCAAAGTCATTTGTAAGGCCAATATTATAAGGAGTAACTGAAGAATGCCTCAAAATGTCAAGCTTGAATATGGACCAAGAATATTTTTACACCTACAAATAAGCGGCTGCATGGCATATAAAGATATCTTTGTTTAATTTTAGTAAGTGAATTGTAATTAAATTTAGTAATTGGATTGTAATTAAATTTAGTAATTGAATAAGCTGTGCAGTTCCATGCACAGAGCTACAGTGCAGCATCCGCAGATTGTCCGGAATTTAAAACATAGAAGTAAAATGAAGCGTTATTTACACCAGTGCATTGGAATGCTTCTTTTGCAGATGAGTTGCCTTGCTTTCCTTTATAGACATACACATATGCACTGCTGAGAGAGAGGCTTGGGGTTTGAAGCTGCTTACCTGGTAGCCCTGGTGTATTTTGGGAGGTTTAGGAACATGCTTGTGACTATTGCACGAAGGCTGGGTCTCAAACCGGTGACACTCTGATCACAGGCACAGGGGTTTAAGCCCCTGAGCCACATACCACCACTGGACATGAGTAAAGCCCTGACCGTTACTCGAACCCAACCCTCACTGGCAAGCACACCGAATCCTAACGACACTAGCTGCACATTCTCCCACAGACAGAAATACAATTTTCAGTTTATTCTCAGCCTCCCTGCCATCTTGAAAACTGATAACCACCACAGTCTAATGTAGCAGTACATCATCACACATATACAGCAATGCTATACTGCAAAGAATATACAGCCGCAAAAAAGACGGAAAACAGAAAAAAATTAGACGATTTTTGTTTCACTCAATTTATGGGTGTGCATCTGTGAATAATATATGTTTGTCTTTTTTTTGCAAGCTGCAGCCTTTTTTTTTTGTTTCTCATTAATGAAGGGCTTCTTCCTTGCTTTATGGGTCTTCAGTCCTGCTTCTAGGAGCCTGATACACACTGTCCTAGCTGTGCACTTCATACCTACACTTAATGTTTCCCCTTCCTTTTGAAGGTCACTTGATGTCATTCTATGATTCATGAGGAGCTATCAGATAAGTTGACGGTCATCTCTGGCATTACAAAGTTACTTCTGCCCTTTACCTGGCTGATCACTGGTCGTTCCCAGTGTCTCCTCTTTCACCGTATTCTTATGTACTGTTGTCTTAGAAATTTTGAACCTAGAAGCAACCTGCTGCTCAGCGTAACCTTCTGTCAGCAGAACCACGATTAATCCAGGATTTAACAATGCAGATTTGTTTAAAAATATAGAGTGGTCTCTTCATATTTTCCATGGCTGTATGTTTATGAAAGAAGTACTTGAAATACAATACTTTTAAAGTAAATACCCAGTAAATTACTATGGACCTTATTATATTTCTCTTTTCTCTCCAGTTATTTAAATTTAAATTTAACAGGAAACTAAAAATTACCACACAGAAAAAGAGATGGAATATAATATGGGATGAACACCTTCTTTTTCCTCTGGGAAAGTGACAACAGTGATGCTTGTAGCATGAACAAGCACAGAGAATGAATCAGAAATGACACACAGTAATAAATCGCGATTTTACCCGAACATTCGGAACCTGTTCAACAGCACCGAAGTTACACCAGTAAATACCCAAAAGGTGAAGTCATGCTATAGTAGGGTGTACTTGTCCTAAAATTCCAAAATGCTGGAATGATATATATATATATCCCTTCAGGACACAATGTAAGTTTATGAACTTATGAGATGTGATGTCCCACATGCATGTAAATTGCAGACGTAAAAGCGAGTCTGTGACAAACTGATCAGCACTTAAAATGTATGTGATGAAGATGCACAGTGAAGGGCACCAGGCTTGTCAGTAATGCCTGTTCGGTGCTCTAACACAATAAGTAGATGAAGCCTATTTAGATTCTGCACTAATATAAAGAACACATGAGGTGGACAAAATAGCAGAAATACCACATTTAAATGTTCTTTAAACCGCAGTAACAAAGCCAGTCATGTTCGGTTGAATACCAGTTAGCAGTATATAGCAATAAAAGCGACTATGATTTGAATATTCAAAGCAACATGAGGCAACTTACAGAGTTCCAGAGAATTGGCATCCGCGGAATCCAAGTGCATCGGTCACAAATAAACTGCAGCATTATTCAATGTGTCAAGTGGAATTGTCAGAAAAAAGGCTGTCTGCATATGCCAGACACAGATAAAGTGACGAAGGGAAATGGAGGTCGCAAGTCAAGCCACACAGACAGGAACAGACACTTAACAGGACAGATAATAGTTAATTACCTCAGATCTGAATCAGCACCTCTGTGACCCAGTTTTAACAAATGTTGTATTTCACAAACAGTGGTGGAATGTAACAAAGTATTTGTACTTCGTTACTGTACTTAAGTACATTTTTACGTACCTGTACTTTACTTAAGTAAAAAAAATAATGCACACTTTTTATTTTACTCCATTACATTTTGCGGCAATTATCTGTACTTTCTACTCCCCTACATTTCTACAATCTATGTCGTTAGTCGTTACATTTTATGAACACAATTTCCTCAATATCGTTGCATGAAAAAATAGTTAGCCTATTGCCTTCTGGCGTTGTTTGCCATTTCCTACCAATCAGGTGGCTTTATTAGCTCCAATGATGGCAGAGCGCGCGTCAGTTAGCAGCACGAGCTGGTAGACTGGCTTGATTTCAAGAAAACAAGACATTCAACATGGACCCAGAGCCAGCATGGACTGAGCGTGAGCGCGAGCCCTGCAGCTCTGAATCAGAAAGAAATCCTTGGCAGCATTTAAGAAAGCTATTTGAGTTTAAAGGAGCAAAGAATGAGTCCTTGCGTTTTCAGTGTATCCCATGTCTGCCTCAACCCAAAGAATTGTTGGCTTTTAAAGACTCCCCTTAAAATTTGAAGAAATAGAGGTAAGCTATATGCTACGGTATGCTATGCTTTTGGGTATGTTATGACATGTTATGATACTGTTACCTAGCGAAATGTATGTTGACAAACAGGAATAGTATATATCATGTCCTGATTGGTTTATCTTTTAGTTGTTATGTATATCAGTGGGTATTACCTAGTAGATAACTTGTCATCCACATAATTCTAAGTTAGGGTACACACAGTATTGCAGAATGCACGCACAATACCAAACTTTTCAATACACATATACTGTATAGTTGCTTAATTGTAATTATTATGAGCAATGACATAGGTAGAGGCATAAGTCAGTATATCTGCTATTCTTTTACAAAACGGCACACCCCAGACGTTGAGACAAACCAATGTGTGAGTACTTTTATTTAAAAAAAATACTTTAAAGTAAATTCAAAAGTAAGTACTTAGTACTTTCACTTAAGTAAGATTGTTGTTGTAGCACTTCTATACTTTTACTTGAGTACATATTTTGCAAGATATTTGTACTTTTACTTAAGTACTAAGCTTCAGTACTTCCTCCACCACTGTACACAAAGCAGGAATTTAAGGCAGGGCTGCAGTTTGGTAATTGTTTTCATCCAAGGCTTATGTGCAAAGTCACATAACCAGGTGCCGAAAACTTGGACCCCAGAGTAATATATATATATATATATATTAAAAAAAAATATGGTCCGATACGTCTGTGCTCACAAGTTTCCCTACATCCAGATGTATGGGTATGTTTTGCCAAAGGATACCTTCAGCTCACAGTGTCTGTTGGTATGTGCAGCAATTTTGTGGGACTCATTATGTGAGATGATTGTCATGCATGGTCATATAATGGCCAAGGAATATGAAGCCTCTTTCCAGGACTGTGTAGAGTCTGAAAACACTGTTCCCTAATATCCCCATATTCCACTATGGTAATGCCCCCACACAGTAGTTAATAAATTCATCATGGACATCATAATGAAGTCAAATGCCTTCCATTGCCTCTACAATCCATAACCAAACACCACTGAATCCACCATCCTCAAATAACTGGAGGTATTTATTCTTCAAGAATGGTTCAACAACCTACAACACACAGTTCAAAACGTGCATGAGAGCATTCCAAGCAAGGCTGTTCTGGCGGGAAAAGTGGTCCTATTCTTATTTGGTCATTTATATCTGTATAAATTGTTTGGTGTTTTGATTATTTCGTAAAACGCATTTATATCTCTTAAAGCTTGATATTGGAGTAACTAATTTGTAACCTCAATTTGAAAACGCAATTTTTGGATTTGTCCACAAGAGGGTGCAATGCACAAAAATCTCTGAGGGTGTGAAACTGGTTCTATTCACAAGATTTAACAATAGTGCGCCTAGGATTAACATGATTTGTACACGACTTGCATATGTTTCAGAAACTCGCATATTTTAAAACTATTTTCGCCTGCAAAATGTACACGTGGTCCTGCATTAGAAAAATCGTCAGTATTGATTCCAACTTATACACATTCGTGAGATCGTAAAAGATTAGAAAGAAAAACAAACCTGTCTGTAAGATTGTGTGTACTGTGCCCTTTATAACAGCTGTGGTACAGTTGATTCAAAGACAGTAAGATATCCCATTTGTCATTCTTTCCCTCCATTTTCGGTTTAAAAAGCACTGTCGGCTGCTGCATGGGGCAGCGGCCACGCCCCTGTGGGAGGGGCCTCTTTTCGGGCGTGCTCACACATTACGGAATAAGACTGAACTCCACTACATTCCCTGGACAGAGCGCTGTCTGCAGCCAGGTCTGCTAGCTGAGGACTTATTCCAGGAGAATATTCAGGTGTATTGTAAATATCCACCGATACTGTTTCAGGCTGATTTCAACAGACATTACGAGGTAAGCCTTCATTAACGCTTGCGAGTAAATGGCATGGAAAAAAAAAATTATTATTAAGGTTTAGGTGCCTCATTCGGAAATTTGCAAGAACATTTACAAGAAAATGCAACTAGCTCTGAGTGTAGTAAGAACTGGATGACTTGAGGTGATGAATGAATGCTTTCTATGCTGGCTGGACAGTTTGAGTGGCATTTCAGATAGCTACATGAATTTTATAGACGCTGCATTTCCCAGTACCAAGACTTCATTCTTTGTTAGTGTAGCAATTGTCACAGTGCTAAAGCAAATTTTGTTGTGTTGTTGGCGAATGCATGTTTTGTAGTATCTAAGCTAACCGTGCTGTTTCTCACTGTTTAGGGTTTCTTTCAAGGGAAGATAATGCCGACGGCTGTAAATAAAAATTCCGACTTGGAGTTTGACTCCTTACAACCTTGCTTCTATCCGGATGAAGATGATTTCTATTTAAGTGGCCCCGACTCTGCTCCACCTGGAGAGGACATCTGGAAAAAATTTGAGTTGTTGCCCACGCCTCCTCTGTCCCCGAGCAGAGCCGGCATCCCTGGGGATGCGGCTTCTGTATCTAGCGACTCGGCTCCGATGGGGTTCGGATTAGCAAGCCCTTTGGAGTGGGCGTCGGAGCTCCTTCTGCTTCCCGAAGATGATATTTGGGGGGCGTCGGACGGAGACCTGTTTGGGAGCGCTTTGGAAAGTAACCTGAACTCTATAATTATCCAAGACTGCATGTGGAGTGGATTTTCGGCCCGGGAGAACCTCGAACGAGCGGTGAGCGAGAAGCTGGGGAAAGCCATTTCCACGGCCGCCAGCTGCGGGCAGAGGATCGGCAGGGACGATAAGGCGGCGGAGCTGGGTGCTCCCGTTCAGGAGTGCGTGGATCCCGGCGTGGTTTTCCCCTTCCCCGTTAACAAAAGTAACAGCAGTAGCAGCAGCAATAGTAAAAGTGCTCCCGGGACAGCACCTTCAGCGGCTGCCAAACGCAATGCTGACGACACCCTAAGCGACTCCGGTAAGATAGCTAAGGATACTTCCGACATGTTTGCATGTGCCATGTCGATAAGGGATTATCTCATTGTCAGGTACGCGTCCAGGCTGCACAAAGTGGACGAACTTTATGAAGCGAGCAGAAAGCACTCGTAATAGGCTACCGTACTGCACGATTTTTTTGCAGTTATTTGCAATTTTTGCATTCATAGAATAGGCAAATAGCCTTATTCTAACAACAAAAAAGTAATAGATGGCGACATACATAATTTATTAGTCCTATTAAGGATACCGCTCTTCCCATAATTATTACTGACTATTGTTCTCACTGATCATATGCACGTACTTGCTCACTGCAGCGTTAGTTTTAATTCACGATCACGTGTAAAAAAAAAAAAAACTACATAAGGCGTGGGAACCGATGTAATACCGCGCGTGTCATTCGCGCGCGCTTCATCCAGCAGATGGCAGTAATAATTAATGTTTTCTGGGTTTGACGTATTAAATATGAACTTAATCCCGATTCGGGTTGTGTTCGCGGGCATATGACACCCATCACTCACCTGCGTGAATGTGGAGGAGCTGCTTGGATAAGAGATGGATGCTTTATACTACATGAATATGACCAGTCTAAGACACTAAAGGCATGGGTACTTATTTATTCATCTGTCTATTTATTTATTTGGTACACCCCCGTCACATATAGACCAGGTGGCAGTGATCACAGTTTTTAAGGTTGAATGCTGTACCACAATTCACCATTGGCCGATACTTTTGTCCTGTACGTTTTATCCGACATGGTTGCTTATTTAGCCTTAAAGAAGAAAACATGAAAGAGTCAGCGGAGGCTACTAAATACTTTGCAGCAGGTTGGGTGCTGGACGTGGACTGGCCGGATCGGATAGTTAAAAGTTGTTGCTCTGCTGTAATACCCTAGGTATTCAGATATCTTGGCTCTAGTAAGATTCCCAGCTGCATACAATCTACACGAAGTTGCTTTTGAATAAAGTGTCAGGAAGAGCAGTAAATAGCTGACACAGATGGATACGCATTCACCCTTTGGCTTTGTACGTCGGGGCGGTTTATACCCCCGATCGCACTTCAGCGTGTGTCCCCCAGCTTTCGCATTTCAAGAATTGAAATAGCATGCGGGTCGCTTAAGGGGAGCAAATGGCTGTCGATCGCGGCTCTTTGTGTGGCAGCTTCGCCTCATACGGAAAGTAAAAGGAGCCGCGGCTTGGCAGAAGGCTCGGCAGCCTGACGGAAGCGCGGACCGGCCCCGAAATATGCTCCTGTCTCTTTAAAGTCTGACGGCTTTGAACAAGAGCTGCCTCCCAACAGCTGTCTCCCTGGCGCGGCTCCAGAGCGCTGGCTTAAGGAGAACCTCCAACTGGCGCTGCGGCGACCTTCACATGGACTCATTCGGGCTCTTATGGGGCTTTCCGGTGCTTTCAGCGCAAGGCATGATCCTTTTTTAAGAGCCTTGTATCAGACTGAGGTTAAGGAAGAGAAGTGGGTGGCTTTTTTGCGTGCAGGGTTTTGCGTGCGAGCAAATCTGTGTCGGCGTCTCCTTGCTCCCCCTCGTACTGTGATCTTTGACAAAGACTAAACTGTCAGATGTTTTCTCGTCTTTCTTAGATTATTTGTCAGAGAAACATACAAGAATTGCGGCTGGCATCGTAGCAGCCCGGCACTTGTATAAAAACAGCAAAATACAGGAGCAGGCTCTGAAATCCTTTGTATTTGCCATTGAATAAATATTTATTTTTCAGCAGAGTTAATTAAGATCTAAATGGTCTATATGATTTTCCCTTAACTGAAGGCAACATTTGTTTAATTTTAAATGTGAAATGGAAACAAGGAATCCAGAGTCTCCAGGGATATGTAATTTGGTCAAGTTGCATCAGACTTGGCAGTGGCTGTGGGCTGGATAGATAACTGCATTTTGTCAATAAGCGCTCCCCCAGGTTATGACATTGAGCAACCATCACCGTGACCCTAGCAGGCATGTGGCTTTTAACACACATATCCCCTATCGTTTATGTTCCCTGGAAAAAAAAAAAACAAGTAAATCATGCGGGTCTCTTGGTTTCCCTCCAGATGATGAGGATGATGATGAAGATGAGGAGGAGGAGGAGGAGGA
>JAABNX020000121.1:299967-310446 GCA_015163995.2 Mormyrus lacerda | reverse complement strand
TCACTCTACTTTCATCTTTTTTTTAACAAAACCCCAAGTCACCCCCCCCCCCCCCACCCCCCCCACAGAAAACCTCCCTGTAAGTGTTTTTGTGACCTTCTCACCTTCTCATCCCTTCACTTTTCCACCCTGGAGAGCTTCGAGTTTGTTTTGATCACGTGACCTTTTTCTCTTTCTTTTTTTTGCGTTTGATGAGCGATGCATGACAATGAAGACACCTAGGGTCCCTCCCCCGCCACCGAAGAACATTCATCACCGCTTCATTCACAGCTCGTAAAAAGAAGCTGGAGCACAGCAGGGAACTGAATGGATCCTTGGTCAGCATGTCCATCCTTCTCTTTCAAGGTCTGAGAAAGTGAGAATGTGCTTTGGTGCATCAGAACAAGATATTTGCTAGTGTTTTGGTTCAATACACCTTTCTCTTGCTTTACACACCCACATGCACACATAGACACACATAAATATATATATATATATATATATACACACTACTGTATGGTGTATATTTAAAACTTAAATAAATTCAATTGCCTGAAAATCCTTTTGGAAATTGAACAGTGTAAAAACATGATAACAAATTTCAGGCCCAGAAAGTAAAAATCCAGACCAAGGTTATGTTTCAACCATCCAGTTGTCTATGAAGATTCACGTGCTACAGAGTACTCAACTGGTTGGTTCAAACAAAACCTTGCTCTGGATTTTTACTTTCTGGACCTGATGACAACATAAGCATAGTATTTCACAACATTGATTTGTACTTTTCTGGTACACTTGTACACGCCACTTAAGCATTTATGCACGATAAGTATAACGGCCACTATGGATCACTCATCTAAGGTCTGAGCCGCCTCTCCCAGAGAGAGTACGTTTTTTCAAACCAATTAAGACATTTGAGAAGAGTGAAAAGTTCAGCTTTTAATATTGTAACAATACAATAAACCTTTTGAATAGGTCAGACCACGTGTTTGCAATGATTGCCTCTTAGGATAACAGAGGACGGCTGCGGAATGACAGCGGCTTTGTTTACGCTGCCATTTGCTCATGCTGTGTCGACTCCTGGCAGCAGTGTCTGGATTTTAACTTCGGCCATGAATTTCAGGACTTGATAGGGTCTTTATTTCAAGCCACATGTTCGACCTTTCAGAAACTGCCAATCATTCAATTACTGCGTAATTATCCAGTGATTTGGGCTATGAGGCGCGTGGCGGCAATGTTTACGCCTGTTGATTCATGGCATAACCAAATACACACATTAAACAATGCTGATTAATGATAAATGCTATGATCTCATCAATTTGCACTTATAATGATTATGACAGAAGACTTCGGTCAGTTATTTCCATCCATCCATCCATCCATGTATTCCATGGCATAATTGCACTAGGCCTTGTTACGTTGTACCATGCCTGAGCACGACAGCTGCACCTCCCCACTCTCCACCCGACCTATTATTACTATCATCCTTAACGTTCTGGGCCTGAGCACATTTTCGTCATCACTGTGCGACTTTTGTGTCACGGGAAACATAGGAAGAATAGTGCTATCAATGAGCACTAAACATATAAGAAGATAGTCCTGTATTTTACCAAATATCTGTATTTTTGTGTGTTGCATCCAGTTGTTCCTGGACACTCTATCACACCAGGTGGACCATGCCTGAATCTACCTGAACCATGTCCAGGCCCACTTCTTCAAGCGGGCCCTGATGCGGTTTAGCGTGTCGTCCCTGGGCAGAGTATGCAGCAATCACACTAGTCAAACAGACTAGACTTTGGGGGTCAAATGTGCTCGGGCACAGTATAGATTGCCTAATGCGAGTGCACCCCAAGTCAGGGTCATGGCAGGCCCTATCCCAGGCAGCACAGGACACAAGGCTGGCGCACACCCTGTCCTGGAAGCCAGTGCATTGGAGGGTACATATATGGTCACTATAGGCAATTTAAAGACACCATTCAGCCTGACTTCATGTCTTTAGAATGTGAGGAAAATAGTCATGGGAGTTTTACTTGAACAAAAATGTTCTGTGGGCAGAACAAAAAGCGATTGGTTCAGAGAGATAACCATTCATATTGTAAAGGGGGTGGGTCCAAGCAACTAGAGGCGGGACCAAGATATGTGATTGGTTGGCCTTGCCTCCTCTAGTTGCTTGGAGCCACCTCCTCTGCAATCTGATTATTTCACCAATCATTTTTCATTCTGCCCTCAGAACATTTTTGCGTAAGGAAAACTTCCATGTGCGGGAGGAAGCCCCATAGAGCACATGGAGAGCATGCAAACTGCACACACAAAGAGTAGAGGTGAGATTTCCACCCCTGGCCGGGCGATGCAACTGTGTACAGATGTGTTCACTACGTTTCAGGTACATTTCAGTTTATTCATACAGGTTAATTTCAGTTATGTATATTCTGTAAGCTTTTAATTGCTTATAAAGCTATATATTAAAAAAAAACTTCTTCTCCACGTTAAAAAGGTTAAAAGCTTGATCAAAAACTTCCTCTCCACATTAAAAAGGTTAAAAGGTTGATCACAGGTAAGTGTAATTCCTAGTCAAAGGTAAATTTAGAAATCTATTCTAACAGAAGAGCATGAATCACAAAATACTAACATACTTGAATTGTTACATTTTGTGCTGAGTATATCAATCAGTCAGTTCAATTGCAAAAATATAAACCCTCTGTAAATATGACAAAAACCTCCGCAAATGCGAGTGCTAAATGACATTGTAATTGTGACACAGGCTCCTTGTAATTTGACATCAGTCGTCTGTGATATCTGAGGAAATGACAGAGTAGTAAAAGAATAGAAGGCCTTTAATTAACCTTGGCAGAATTTTAATTTTCCTATTTTTTACCCAGTGGGAGCAGTGGGGGTGGGGGCACTGGGTTGGTATATGTTTAGTAACTGGAACAATCCCAGTACATTATTTAAGAAAGCAGTTGATGCATTGCATAGCAGATAGTATAAGAGCTAAATTAGAAAGTTCATATAACTTCCCGGTATTTCAGTAATGCTGCATAAATCTTTTGTACATTATATGATTGCCTCTCCTCCTTACTTCAGAAAATGTACTTACTAATTAATGATTTTCTTTTTTTCCATGAAATCCACAGCCAACCCCCTGCCGTTCTGAAAAGGGAGGGGGTTCAGGGTACAATGGCCAAATGGGAGGTGTGACACTGCGACCTTTTTACATCAGTGGAAAACCAAGGGCGTTTTTCCACTACTTCAAGAAAGTAGGATAGTATGGTAAAAAAGTACAGTACTTCAACTGGTATCAGTACCAGATGACATCACAATGCAAGGCGGGATATTTTATGCTGGATGTGAATAATGGTTATAGTATATTATAGAGCTGGGCGATGTGCGATATTATACATATGCAATAATCACATTGCAAGGACCGCGATTGTCAGATGGGTTGAGATCAGGTTGTTTTATACCTTCATACTGTCAGACATTATAGCATAAGGAGGTTTAAGTTTCACCAGAATATTTTTACTTTGTTATAGGAAACAAAATTAAGTATTGTAATTTTAATGATTGTTCCTTTTCAAAATTATTTACTAGTAGTAAATAGTAGTAGTAGTAATTATTTACTACTTGTTTTTTTCTCTCTTTATTATTGGTTTCTGAGTTTGCAACTTCTTCCAAGATGGTGGTGCATAACCAACCACCAAAGAAAGCATTTCAAGCCCCACCGAAGACCCACTGAAGTACTAAAAAAGTACCATAGCTGCTTTGGTACTTTTGGTACTGGAATTTTTGGTACTGGTACTCAACCGGAAGTCAATAGAAAAACTGAAGTACCGTGTGAAAAGTACAGTACCTGGTGCAGTTGAAAAGCACCCTTAGATAGGCCAAAACCTTACCCAACACAGCGTTTCCAGCATGACTGGATTTATGCACAGTCTTGTCTATAAAAGACAGAATGTCTGACTGCTCAATAAACAGCTTTAGCGGCTCAGTGAACAGTTAAGGGTATTAACGGGCCGGGATCAGCCGGGATGTGCTTTAAACTGCTCATTTAAGGAAAACCTCGAAAAACCACAGAAAAAAGGTGCCATTAAGTTTGCTACATCTGTCTGCAGATAGTAAACCTCTTTAAAGAGCAGTCAGCTCTATGCTATCTGTGTTATCCGAAAAGGACGGGCACCCAGAGAAGGAGCAGGGAGAAAGAGTCTAGTCTAGTCCAAAGCACTGGGACGTGACTGCACCAGGCCAGACCATCAACGCAGGAGTAAAGACAATGGTGTACCTTCCTGGAGGTACCACCCCAGCGCAAAGTCCACAGCTCCAATTACTCCAGCAAAATGTCCAGCTGTTGAAATTTGAAAGAAAAATGTGTAAGCTTCTTTGGATAGATCTATCTGCTAAGCTTTCTGACATTCCTGTCCCTTTCTTGGCGTTTCCCAAGGTTGCTATACTGCGGCCATATTCATGGTTGATACTCGGGTTTTAAGAGTCAGGCTGTATTACGTAGTGAAATAATATCACTGAGATCTAAGTATTTTTAATAGCATTTCGTTTCATTGCAGATGTATCTAACTAGAGTGGACAGGATTAGAGTCAGGAACCTTTAATGGTACAAGAGCTGGACCCCTCCTTACATCTAAAGCTGCCGTCTGTACCTCTAAGATATCACTTCTAACATTCAAAAAGGTCAAAACAATAAAAACACGGCCCTGTTGACGGGCCGTGCTGCTTTGTGGAAGCTGATACCTTTCGCGCCCTCACTCTTGAAAAGGCTGATGTCACAAAAGATTGTTTTCCAGGGCAAAGATTCGGCGTGTAAATTACTGTAGATTCAACATTTTTTTTCCACAGACATAAAAGACGCAACCAGTCCTGCTTCACCTGCCCCGTGTAATACAATCACTTGGAGGCCTTTTCAGAGAGAAGGCCTTCCTCTTCTGTGGTCTCCATAAACTTGAGATCATCTTATCCCACACTGCCCCCAGCCTACCTATTATCTTCATAATTACACAGCAATGGGTTTAAGATTAGTATCAAGCTCCCATTTTTGGAATATTGGCGTTCGGAATCCTTGAGGACCATAATCCCGTCTTCCGTGTATAGCAATGTTCTAGGGCACTGTTAGGCTAGCTTCTGTGGATGAGATGTGTGTGTGTGTGTGTGTGTGTGTGTGTGTGTGGGAGGGGGGGGTGGCGGGGGAGGTGTTTTCATGCTGTTTGAAAGGCTCACAGGTGCACCGGTGTTGGTGATTGCTCACCTGCTGTTAATTAGCCTCCAGGTAAGGTGAGAGGAAGCCGTTAGTGTGTTTGATGAGGTGCAATTTAATAGTGGATTTGTTGTATGTCACCAAATAGTGCTGGATATAGATTACACACTGATACTGAATACCTACCTTGCAGTTTAGTCAAATTGACCAGAAAAAAACAATTAATATTCACAATAGTGCCATTAATTTTTAATTTAAAGATATAATCACACAATAAAAATCGAGACTGTGTTTAGTTTTGCTTATATTTATGATAAAATGAAATATAAGAGAAGACAATTCTCTTACTGTATATAGGCACGTTTAATTTAGGGAACAAAGAAAAATTTTAAAAAAAAATCAAAAATCAAAGTGTTTACTTAACAGTTTTAGCAGTGTGTAATGATGTTAATCTAGGGTGAATATACATATTTGTCACTGAATGAAAGCAGCATGTATAAATTAGCAGAGTGTAGCTATTTAATACTTTTTTCATGTTGCAGTAGTGAGAATGCCTGTGTTATCATCAGTGCACATTAGCTGTTTAATTTCATTCTTACATCTGATGTCATTCTGCCCGTGCTCAGGTTACGATGATGTCGAGCCCCGATCGGGAGCATCAGCATACCGTAAACGGGCGGGTCCACTCTCCGCCGTGACCCCCCCCCCCCGTTCCAAAGCATTGGAATCCCAAAAAGCCCCCTGGTCCAGCCGCCAGTCCCGATGGCACTCCTGATACCGACCATTGTTTGCAGAATGGGCCTTTTGTGCACAGGCCAGTATGTGCTGAGTAAGGCCCGAGAATCAGCTCTTGTTGGGGGGGGGGGATGTTCAGGGGGTGCTATTTAGGAATTTCCTTTTCAATAGCTTTAGATGGTGTCCCTTACAACTTGCCATGCATTCCTATGGAACTGCACACTGCGACAATCACTGTTTGTCTACTCCTCACTGTAGTTTAACAAATATATTTACCATATATTTGATTTATCTTACACTTATTATAATTTATCTTCCGTTCGAGTCATTTCCTGTGTCATAATGCCCATGTCTTATTTTGTGCTGTCTAATTCTCTTGGATATTATGATATTGTGTTACTAATTGGGTAGCGTGAATAAGAATTCCTAAATCCTGATGTACAAAAGGCAGATAAGGAGCCTTGAATCTTGGAGTCACGGGGGAGGTGTTTAAATTGTTTGTAGGGTAGTTGCAAAATGTTGCAACTACAGCTTCTGCGTCTTGTCGCTACAGTTGGGCAAATGCTCTGAAAATGTTTTAGGATTGCTGACTTCCATATTTACAGGGATACTTTGGATAGGAAATATGCAAAAGAAAGTAAAATCAGATTGCTAGTGGTATTGAGTGATGTCTTATGTTTTGACTTCTTGCTCGTTGATTTCGGTATAATTAAAAATGCCTCATTTTCAGTGAATTTCAGCAGCACTTTCAATGACGTGCCAGCCATTTACGCAGCAGAAATAAAATTAAATAATTAAAATGTTCATTACAGGATGTCTTAAGCAATTACATGAAGGATTAACTCCGCAAGTCAATTTTAAACAAATGACTGCTCGCCAACTGCAAGTTTACGTTTTGTTTCATTTTATTTAAATCACATAATTGTACCCCCACCCCGCACCCTCGCCTGCGGAACCTTCCCGGTGTACTGGGCGCATTTCGAATTCAAATCCTTTGAGGTAGCTGTGCAACAACCCAGTTAAATCAATTGCGAAAATGGGGCATATTGTGGAAGTCATGTGTTAGTAGTTTAAATATATAACATCAATTATAGGCAGCTGTTGCTGTTGTACCATAATAGAGTGGATTGAATTTATTGCCCGCTCTGCTGTGTGGCTCGTTTGATGTGCAGGTAATTAGGAAGTGAATGATTTCCTGTGGACGGCGAACGGCAGCTCCAAGATTAAAGCTGGAGAGAGTAGCACACAGCTGATAGCCTGTGTCTACGTATGAAATGGTTGTGGCTTTCTCTCTTTTTTTCCATTCACATGTAAATGGGGGCATGAAAGACACTTGTAATTTGGGGTCAATAAAGGCGGGGTCTTTGAAGAACCACTCTGTGGGGCTTATTCAGCGGCCCGCTGGAGCGTTTATTAGGCCCCCGGTGGTGCTCAGCCGTCCAGAGAAGGTGGCTCCTGCACTGGAACCCACGCTACGCGTATCGAGGCCCCGGTGCCAGAACTTGTGGTGGAGGCCCTGAACTCTTCTCAGCCGTGACATAGCTCAGGACAGCGACACGGGACACCCAACCCCCGCCAGCCCCGGACTTGACAGTTAAGGAATTCTCATGCGTGTCCACACTTAATTCAGACATGATGCGTTCCAAAGAAACTGTGATTTATCTGTGTGTTTAATGAGGTTGGACACGCTGCGTCAGGGCAACGAAACACACAAATCACACTCTAATGAAAAGATAATATACTGAAAATGTGTGGTCAAAGGGGTTGGGATTTTACACCCAGACCTGAATATAAGGCAGCTCTGTTTCTCTGATCTTCAGTATGAAGTAATATAAATGCAAATCACTTCTAGTACAAATTTGCTGGGCGAGTAACACGATTAAAGAAATGGGCCAATTTTGTTTATATGTTCACATTATAGGGATTTTAGGTAACATTATTATTATTATAATAGATGCATATTTATTAGGAGGCTCCAATGTTTTTCCTGCTAATAATCTTGTTAAATAAATAGGTAATGTGTCGTAATGTAATTGTTGTGTAATTGTACTTTACTCACCCCTAGCTTTCCATTAGTTTTGCTGGGTTGTTTTTTCCCCAGCCTGACCCTAACGCCAGAAGCCGTGACCCCCATTATTAGCTGGGGGGGCTGGGGGGAGCATGGGGGGACACGTTGTTCTTTCAAGTTGTCTTACTTCAAGGTTCACAATTTAAAGCTGTAAGTTGTTTTATTTAATGGGCGAATGTTTCAGAGAAGTGCGTGACAGTTAAGTAACACCAGTTGCAATCAGGCAGAATTTGTTAACTGTCTTTAAGAATAATGGCGTATTTGGTTTGCTTCCATGAAAGCTATTGACCGATGGTGACCATTTACCATTTACACCATCCCCGAGCCACGTTAAAAACAAACACACTAATGAATTAATGTTATTCCGGAACTGATCATCTTGGGAAGGGAAAGGGCTAGTCGTATGCTAGGCCTGTGGAGAAATGAATTTATTGTGTGGTTTTCTGCCATAATTTTCCCACACCAGTCTCAGATTATGAAGCCGGGATTCTGATCTCTGATGTGGAAATGTGGCACCAGCTCAGAGACCCTCAGCGAGGTTCTGGTATCTTCTGTGGTGTGTGGATTAAAGGTCACAAGGTACTCACTCACACAGGTCAGGGGCCGACCCGTGATGGATTCCCCGGCCAATCAGAATAGCAGGTACAGACAGGACTCCAGGAAACACACTCACCTGCCTTATTTACATAAACCAATAGGGTCCAGTGAACTTTCCCATGCTGACCACTTTGGTCCAATAACAAGAAGCTCTGAGAACAATCGGTTGGTTAAGCAACAGATTGCTTAACTGAACAAATTCTTAATTAAAAGATTACTTTTGCAGGTAGCATGATATGAAGACATGTGATGTTTTTACAATAGTTGATTTTTTTTTTTAAAGACATCCAGCCCACTTTAGCTATGTTTCAGGTACAGCTGTATTTACTGTTTTGTAAACAGGGATTTAGGGATTCCTTTGCCAAGCCATCAAAAAAAGAGTAGCAGAATTGCTGACACACCACATGCAACGCAACAAATCTCTCGTAGCACAAGAAGTATCCAGTGATTGGGTAATTTTAAACACCCCACCTTTGGTACAGTTTTGCGTAATGCTTCCAAAAAAGCCGGCAGCCGCTCTGGCCTGTTTTTTTAGGCGTCAGAGGTTGTAGATGGGATTTCCAAAGGACACTGGCATGGAGTTGGGGCACGGAAGAACACGGGGTTACAGTGCTATTGCGTGAATCAAAGTGTCTCACTGAGGCTTCTGGGATTGCAGGAAAAAAAAAATTGGCAGGCAGAGCTGGATTTTGCCTGTTTGTCCCCCTGCCGTGGCCTCGGGGCGCTAACCCGGCCCGACTGGGAACCCATCTACCCAGATTCAGCACAGAAAAAGGGTCATTGACAAAAGAACTGTGCAAATGACCCTTTAAATCCCTAAACAGTCAGTGCACAATGCCTGGGAGAATGCCACCTGGGACAAAGGGCGATGTTCACAGTGGGGCTCATGGTGATGGATAGGAGCCGACGCATGAACGTGGGCTCCTTGTGGTTCTGAGTGGGTCGCAAATCACCCCCGCTGTGAGCCCAATAGGCCCGGCGCTGCGATGCGAGAGGCTCGGTCCGACCCGCGAACAATTAGAACATGCAAACGAGTCATTATCTGACTCTCACACATAAAATGGTGATTGATATGGGAAATAAATGGGATGTACTTTCTTATGGTGGAGAAAAACATTTTCCTTTGTGGTTCCAGGCGAGCCGACCTTCACCTCAGTGTAGACATTTAGCGTTTAATGCCAATTTTATATACATAACAGGTTTATTCCCAACTTCAAAGAATGCCTTTCCCGTGCATTTATAAAATCTTCAATGCAGGTTTGGGAGGCGGGTGTCACAAAAGAAGTGTAGCGATATAGGAGTCCGTTAGTTTTGCAGGTTTTAAGGCCGAAAAATTAGGAATTTACATGATATAGAGCTATTTGGAATGCTCTGGAATGTTCCATTGACAGTAACACTCCTTACAAACTGTCACAGCAATGCATCGCAGCGTCAGGACAGACCAGAACGCAGACATATGGTAAGCCCGCTAAAACGGACTGTCACTTATGGTTACAGTCAAAGGATCAGCTGTGGATTGCCAGTATCAGATGGGACCTCAAACAGGTGGCACAGAGGCTGTACTTTTGCCCAGGAGGTGGCTGGTTCCAGTCCTTGATTTAGACCTGCTTGTAACAGCAGGTTTTGAAGTAATTATGTAACACTGTGCCGGAAGACTTGTCCATACAGGCAGGCAAAAACATATACAAAGGGAAAGGGCAATATGAATATATAGGGCCACAGTGAGAGAGGCTTCCTGAAGGAGTTCTGTGTGAGGGCACACAGTGAGAGAGGCTTCCTGAAGGAGTTCAGTGTGAGGGCCCACAGTGAGAGAGGCTTCCTGGAGGAGTTCAGTGTGAGGGCCCACAGTGGGAGAGGCTTCCTGGAGGAGTTCAGTGTGAGGGCACACAGTGAGAGAGGC
>JAABNX020000121.1:261199-290374 GCA_015163995.2 Mormyrus lacerda | reverse complement strand
CCCCCGCCAGGGGTAAATTAACGTATGGTTCGCTGACAATGGCTTAAGTCTGCCAAAGTAAAGCTGGGTAATTTGGTTTCCTTTCTGTTGGACTAGTGCCAGCACTCCAGAGCGGATTAAGAACTTAAATTCTGCACGGCGAACTCCAGGACCTTCGCTCAAAGCCTATTATCCTCTCGGATCGGCGCTGGCTCGGCCCACCACGGCCCAGGGCCTTCTCTGGCAGGCGGAGTGCATCCGAAGCTGGCGTATGCTGGCAGGAGGTGGGGGTGAGGGGGGGAAAAATGACCCCCGACCATATTGGTTTCGGTTTGTTTAAATTACAATCCGGATCACTGATATGCAAATAGTGTCTGAAACGGTAATATCCAGCCACAGGGCACAATTTGCTTATTTTTATTATTTTTTCTTTACAAATAAACAAAATAAAAGACAGAATTTTCCTGTTATTCCAGCACCCCCCCCCCCATGACCCTGATCAGGATGGATTTGCCTGTCAATAAAAGGGGACTTATATGGGTGCCACATGCGGACGGTTCTGATCTTAATGATGCCTCCAGAGCCACATCAGAAAAAATTGTTAAGTACTTAAACTAGATAAAACAGAAGTTGGCAGGAAACACACAGACATATTTTTCAAATTCTAATATATTTGCTGGGACTTTCTATTTTTCTAAATATTTATATGGAGTTTGTTTAGGGAGTAAACACCACCCGCTGTACTGAGCCTTACAGTAGTGGAAAGTATTTTTGACACCACCCGCTGTACTGAGCCTTACAGTAGTGGAAAGTATTTTTGACACCACCCGCAGTACTGAGCCTTACAGTAGTGGAAAGTATTTTTGACACCACCCGCAGTACTGAGCCTTACAGTAGTAGAAAGTATTTTTGACACCACCCGCTGTACTGAGCCTTACAGTTGTGGAAGGCGTTTTTGGTGATCCTTGTCATGTAACGATTTCCTGCAATTATAAAAAAGGACCTTATATCAATTTAACAGTCAAAGTAATCGAGATCTTCTGCAAGTTCTCAGCATAATTTTTCTTTGAGATAAATGTAACATGATTTGAATACTTAAGACAAATAAAGCACATTTTACGTCAAAATAGTCCTTCAGTTTGTTCAAGTCAAAACAAAAATCCAGTTATAACCATTTCTCTCATATTGGACCAAATGGATTGGAATATTTTTGATATTTTTATTGTGAATTGAGGCTCCTTAATTGCCATTTGTATATGCTTGTGGACTATGCAGCAAAACTGCTCGACTTTCAGATCACTCCCTGGGACTGATACATAGGAACACAACACATTCAGACTACATCCTAGAATGCTAATTACGTGAATGAAATGCAGTAACAGATCCGGCTCACAGAACCCCAGCTGTCTGTTTGCAGATTGCTGATGCATCCCAAAAACCGCAGGCCTGTCAATATAATATGTATAGTACATTTTAATGACATAAAGGATTCCATTGCTTCTTTGTTGGGCTCTGGGTTGCATCAGAGGGAGACGCACCAGTTTTAAGAGGCTATATAGCAATAACACCACTCCCCCCCCCCCCCCAACCAAAAAAAATGGGATGCTTTGGAAACAGGAGCGGTTGGGCCAATTACCTCCAGCGTAAGCAGCATAGTTAGCGTAGCTACGAACCGCTGGGAAAGCCACCAACACAGAACGAGACGGACATGAAAGGGGGCATTGGCAGGCATGGAATTGTATTACAGCATCATTATGAAGAAAATTCTGGAATGCATTTCCATGACAATGAAGTATAATGAAAGCACCCCATTCAGGTCATCATAAGCCACTCCAGCTCCACGAGAGAAGTCGTCTGGACTCTTCAGCTCCTCAGACAGTCCTACCAGGCCTGCTTGTGAACTTCCGTCCGTGAACTGTTTTCATTCACTTGCACATTTGGGACCTGTTCCCTTCAGAGGACCCGTAGAGCGGTTGATGTACAAGGATCACACGTGGGCATGTGTGAGGATTACCGTGGCTTTGGAGACGCATGACATGATCGTGGACGGTGCCTAGATCGCTCTGCGGTTTTCATATGTTGCTGAAATTCAGTATCGTTATTGGAAACGGACAAGCTCAAACTGAAACGGTTAACTAATAACATCCATCTTCCAAACAATGATACAGCCCATCCCAGGACGCAGAGAACACACCCTGAAGTGGATGCCAGTCCATCACAGGACAATCACCTATCTAAAAACATGCAAAGGGGCATGATGGAAACACGGGGCGTGTTGTTGGACTTTGGGAGGAAGCAACATGGAGAGAACATGAAAACTCTACGCCCACGGAACAGGGACACCAACTTACGACACGAAGAAAATGCAAAAGTGAAACATGGCTTCACTGGCAGCATGTGCCGTACCAGCTTTGCCAACTCAGTGGGAGTGATGTTCCCCCATTCACCTTTTTTAGTTTCTTAGCTGTTCACTCGATGCTGTGAATTGTCCTCCTGCTGAATGGTGCATTTTTCCTTAAGGTTTAGCTATTCACCACAAGGAAAGCTACCGGGTAACATGTCCCTACTTCTCCGTGCTGGAGGAGCACGGCCACACAATACCATCCCACTGTGAATCACCGTCTAGGCGGCGTTTGCTGAGTTAGGGGCGGCGGTGGGTTACAATGCACATGGAATTTCACCAAGGAAGCTCTCAGCTCCATTTGAGCACACATCTTCTTCTACATCTCGGTTGGACGACATTCCATCTGGCAGGCTTTTACATTACATTTATTTATTCAAGAGGGGAACTGGGGGTTAAGCACCTAGCTTGAAGGCCCAACACACTGCCGACCCCGACATTTGAACCAGTGACCATCTGATGATAGCTACAGCATCCTGACCTACTGAGCCGCTCTGGCTGTCCTTTTGCTTCTCCGTTACAAAGAACCGCCTTCCTGCCACCCTGTCATACGGACCATATGCCAGGTTCTCACTGCTGTACCTGTTTTCCATGCTTTCCCAGAGTTATGGCACATCGGGACCAAGCTGTGCTGGAGCCGTACTGCGAAGAGAGACTAGTTACAGCGCGGTTCCGGTCAGCTTTGGTTGTCCACTGCAGAAGGGGCCGCTCAGTAAAGGCATTGCTGGGTTTGGAGGGCGACAGCGCCGTAAAACCAAAGAGGCGCTTATTCGGCGTTCACACAGTGTACATTGTGATTTACTGTGGGCTCATTTCCTAATTTTCTAGCACATCTGCCAGCATCAAACAGTAGTGGAATTAGCATTTGCTGGTATAAATTAACATTATGAATCCATTCTGTTCAGCTGTTCTATAATACTTTTTTCAGTAGGTGGTTGGAACTTTTGAGTTTTTGAGAATGCATCAATGCATTATAATGTACGATACTGCTGATAAAGAATAATATAGAGGATAAGCCCTTTTTCAGATAATCCATGCAGATTGACGCAGATCAGCAGCGGGACTTGTAATCCGTGCTGGTACAGCTCAGGGTGCAACTCACATAATTTACAATAGAAAACCGTCTATTGGTACAGCGTGATACCTCTTGGTGGTAGAGGAAAAGTGGCATTAGAGTGATGCCCATCCTCTGGCCCTCCTGAGATCCCTGACAACGTTTATCCCTTTTAATTCCTCTTCCCAAATCAGCCTCACTTTTCATAGTGTCCTGTTTAATCTCCATTTACTTACAGGTATCTCCTTCGGATCCATCGCCTGACTGGTCCACCATACCTTGGGGTTCTACCCAGAAAAGACACATCAGTGGTTCACTGGCAAAGATAACTTCATAATGTATTATAACGGTCGGTCTAAGCATTAAGCATGTTGTGTACTGCATTATAAAGGTATCTATAGTGCATTATAGATGAGAGCTTCATGAGGCAGTCATAATACATGATAAACATAGCTATAATATAATGTGTTATGCCTTTTTATAAATATCTATAGCCATGTTTATAGTGGTTAATTATTTTTTATAAATGTCTTTTTAAATTACTAAATAAAGTGTTACCAATGATTTAAAATAAAACTTCTGCTGCTGTTGAGTCATGTATTATTTATATTATTGATGGCTGTAAAGATATTTACACACTTCAGCTATACTTTAATGCTCATTTGCATTTTAAAGACTCTTAAAACACCAGCACCCCTCACCGCATCTTATTTTTCCATCATTTTGGGGATGGAGAACACAGAGGTGACGGATGTAGTCGGGTCTGGACGGAAAGCCCAGCACCCACTGCTAGCCACTCAGAATGAGTGCCTGATTACAGCAGCCACTGATACTGCACTCTTCTCAAATTATCCGTTCCAACAAAATGATAATGTAAACCACACATCCCAGTTACCAGCATTTCATACTCCGCAGTTCATTCTTGGCAGTAATGGAGCATCATGTTTTATTCATTAAATGTTCCTTTTCCAGCCAGTAGATCTATTGTTGTTATTCTTCTGGGGAAACGCAGAACTTTTTAGACAATTCCGCGATGACGCGAGTGTTTTCGTCCCGCGTAACTGGCACTTCGCAGCAGGGCGTGGACGGGGATTCGGCCATCGCGACGCTCTCATCAATTTAACCTTTCATGAGAGATGCAAAAATTCTAAAGGTTCTAGAAGAGCAGACTCATGGCTGATCGCTCACTCTGCGCCTATAAATCCTGAAGATGGAGGTGGATCCAGACCTTCAGTGGTAGCACCAGTGACACCGAAGCCTGCAGATGATTCATGTCGGGAGGGGCTAATTCGGCCCCATATGCCAGTACTGGGGGCGCCCCCTATGGGCACTGCTGCTAAAAACACTCACCCCAATGCCTCTAAGCTCCCAGTTCGGGCCGCCCCCCCACCCAGACTCACATTCCTTATGTTGTTTAGGCGCTACTCTACAAGATGAGGCGGGATTTGCGGGTGAGGGGCGCGAGCAGAGGCGGGGGCCGGGGCGGCGAGGGTGGCGGCGGCCTGCCAAATTACGGTTTAATTTACGGATGCATCTGTGTATCTCCTCGATGTCGACAGCACAATAAGCCACTAAGCTGATTTGTGGGAGGACGGCACAATCTGACGAGGCGGCGGGACCTTTCAGCCGCGTCAGGGAACGTGACATGGCTTGGCACGGGATCTGAGAGGCCGCCGTCGAGGGTCCCGGGCTCGGCCTGTCGCCGGAGCTGGGGGACGCCTTTTACATGGGAACCTTTCAACGGCTTCCCAGAAAAGCAGGCGAACAGCGGGGCCCGGCTGAGCGGCTGAGCGGCCGAGCGCAAAATCAACCCAGTTTACCGCCGGCCACCCTATAGCAGAAGAGCCGAGTCAATTAAATGCGAAACGGCGTGAGTTCTTCGCGCAGCGACTGAACGTAATTAGGTTAATGGGGCACATTAGCGCACACGGCCCGCGCTCTGCCACCCGGCACACTTTTTTTTCTTTTAATAGTTCATTTTCTCTCTCATCCTCTCCATCCCACGTTCATTTTCAAAATGACACATAACCTGCGGCTATGACCACAAGTGGAAGTTTCTTCCACAAGGCTTCCCTCTCCGGTTTTCTCCATGACCATAGTGTGACAGAAACATGGGCAATGTGGGGGGGGGGGGGGGAAGGGAAACCTCTGTGATTTTTCATTCTGCTTAGGGGCTGTCTAACGTCGCTCACAAGCAGGGATTTTACTTGCCGTGCGACAGCAGTGACACCTGTCCGGGTGCTTAGGCTGGATATGCAGTGTTGCTGCAGGTCTGTAAAACAACAAGAGCTGTGGAAACAGACGCACCAGCACACACACACAGACACACACACATATCATCAAAGGGAGGGTCAATTGACACCAGAGTGTCTAGAGTCAAACAAGGCCTTGAGAGAGGACAAAACCTCTACATTTTTGATGTGGTTTTGGAAATATCTGACAACAAAAAATAACACGCCTCCTTTTCAGCTGGTAGCCGGGCAACCCTGGCACAGAAAGGCACAAATCCCCCCCCGGCCGTGGCCAGCGACACGCCAAGTTCAGACCGTGCACACTGCCCGCCCAGCAGGCCGTCGCCCTTGGCCTGGCACTGCACCAGGGCGGGGAGCCACCGCACCGCTGTGCCTTTGCTCGGGAATCCCCACCCGCTCCCCCCTCCTCACGGAGGGACCGCGGGAGACGTCTCAATTGGCGGGGTCCACCGTGGCCGTTTCCCGGGCCGGGGGGTTCGGGGGGTGGGTGGGATCGGGACTCTCTGGCGTTTACTGCTTGACGGATCAGACATCTGAAGCCTCCTTTCATGTGGACGGCGGGACGCCTCCGTCCGCGCTGACAAAATCTGGAACCCGGACACGTAGCCGCCATTGTTGCAGTGCCCGGCCGCTGGGCAGGTTAATAAAGCCCAGGGGCAGAGAGGCCCAGCGGGATGCTGATTGACAGTCAGAAGAATATCAGTGTAGCAGGAAGTTTTTACACCTCATTTAATTCTAGTTACATGAGAGGAAGGGTGCTGCAAAGTTTGGAAAACTACTCTCTCTCCGTGCTTCAAACTAAGACGTGCAGTGCCATTCTGGCGGTTTTGGCCTGGAGGGGGACAAGGCGGTGGGGGTGGGGGGAGCCTGTGGGGGGGCGTTGATGGGCAGGACGGTGGAACATTTGGCCTGAACAAACAGCTTTAAAAAGCCAAAAGTGAGGTTAGTCTCGGGCCAGCCCTGGCAAAAAAAAAAACATTAAAAATAAATATATGCCAAAAAAACGTGTGATCCCCCACCTTGCCCCCCTGCCTAAGTTTTAAGTGATACCCATGCAGAGCTGTGGACAAACTGCTTTTAGCATTTTGGGGAAGTGGCAGGAATGCAGTTTAATCCCCAACAATGTCTGGCCTAGTGTCTCCATCAAATGCTACCTGTTTGTTAACTTGGAATTTCTGTCCGTCGTGCTTAAATTGAACATGCAGGATTAACTATGTGGGGAGGCGTGGTGGCTAAGGAGTTAGCGCTGCAGAAGGTAGGCCTTAAGGAGTTAGCGCTGCAGAAGGTAGGCCTTAAGGAGTTAGCACTGCAGAAGGTAGGCCTTAAGGAGTTAGCGCTGCAGAAGGTAGGCCTGAAGGAGTTAGCGCTGCAGAAGGTAGACAGCTAAGGGGTCCCCTCCCTGTCTGCGTGGGCTTCCAGTAGGTTCTCCAGAATCCCTCTCACAATCTAAAAATTGTGTGAATTGGTTATCGTAAATTTTACTGTAAGTGTATGAGTGTGTGTGTGGATTATGTTTATATTACATTGTCCAGACCAAATATTCCCTACAAAGTAATACAGACATTATGGGGACAATTTTTCAGGTCCCCACAGAGATATAAATACAATTAAAAAAAAATGTAATGCCAAAAGTCTCGTATTTTGTTTGGTTATTTCTGGTTAAGGGTAGGGCTGGGTAGGGGTTAAGGTCAGTTGGGATTAGAGGTTTCCCCATAGAGTCCCCACAAAGTTATAATTAAAAACCTGTGTGCGTACATGTGTGCGTGCATGTACCCAACGTCGGACTGGCATCCTGTCCAGGTTGTTCCCAACTTTGTGCCTCTACTTTCTGGGTAGGATAGAGGCTGATGGTAACTCCTTACTGGATAAGAACGAGGTGTTATGGAGGACGGATGGATGGATTGATGGACAGACGGACGGATGGATAATTAAACTATGCTCTTCCTGATCATGTAGCTGTGAACCCATGAGGTATAATTAGAGCAGCATAGGCTGCCCCCTATATCAGCCGCCTGTGTCCTGAATGGGTTTTATAGGAGTCTGTTAAAGGCAGGAGGCTAACAATGGGTTTAAGGGAGCGGACACAGCTTTTCCACAGCTCAGTGACCATGCCTCTGCTCCACACGAGAAGTTCATTAGACTCATTAGGTGCCTGAGCGTGCCAAGTGACAAGGCTATGTCGAACCCCACCCACCCACCCACCCCCCAGGGCCTCTGCGCCAAAAACTCCAGTTAATCCCCACTGGTACCGGCGTAGGTCGGCAGAACAGCGAGTTAATCGTGCCTTGTGCCAGTGGTGACACCCCGCGATAGGTCCCCTCCGCTAAAGCGTAACCGGGGCATCGGGGGGCCATGTTCTGAGCCCCGCCAGCACGCAGAAGAAAGGCCCGGTGAGTATGTCTTCTGTGGAAGGTACGGGACCTCCGATGGCCAACAGGCAAAGCAAGAAGGGGCATTGTATCCCTGAATAAGGAACCAAGCGTGGATTTCTCCATTTATTACCAGTTGTTTGGTGCAATACTGTAAACATTTCCTCGTGAATAAAGTGCTGTGTAAGCAAATAAAACACTGGCCCATTAATGTTGACTCACACCAATGCTGTTTGGGGTATGTTTAACCGTTAACGCAGTTGTTTAAGAGTTTAAGTACCTATTACATGTTAAACAACACAATGAATGTCTAACAAGCCGGAATGGATTCCTTTTTCAGAGCCACCGGCGCCCCCCCTGCACTCAGTGACCCCCCAAATAGCCTTGCCCTTCCCTGGCTGAACACACACAGGCCAGCAGAACAAAGCCATCGATAAGGACGAATCCAAGGAGTCCGCAACTTGAAAGAACGCTGGCGATAACGGCGGGTGGGAGTTTAGCTACGAGATAAGAGCCAGTCGTTTGAGGTGCGGATGTGTCACGCGGCAAACCCTGCTGAGCGAGGGTGCTTTGTCAGGAGGGGGGGGGGCGGGTGTCGCCCTGGCCTGGCTGCCATCACTCCTCGGAGCTCTGACAGGTCTTGCGCAAACCGAACCTTTACGGCCATGATCGGTATCAGGGCCCGCGTGCGAGACGAGAGAGAGAGAGAGAGAGAGAGAGAGAGAGAAATGGTGAAACTATTGGCAGGCAATACTGTAGGGGGATCTTGGCAAAGGGGTGAATGGGATGAGCCATTAGGAGAAAACTCCAGCCACCAGTGCTGAAATGAGATAGATGTTGCAAAACATTGTCACTGTGGGAGGGGGGAGCAGCCATTTCGCACGGTGATGCCATATCTCCTCACCATTTTCCTTACCTCGCAAGTCATGCATTTGTTTGTCACAAGGCATCCAAGCACGAACGGGAAATAGATATAAATATATCCAAATATAAAGTGGCCCAACCTTCTCTTTAAACGACTGATCTGAATATAGCAGTCAATGGCAGTTCATCAAACTGTGAAGTGATTTGGCAGACGGCATGTTATGCTGGAGATCCTGGTCCGTATCTCCGAGCCCAATCTGGGTAAGTTACAGCAATCTCCCGCCTCGGGTGAACCCAAAAACAGGATTAATGGTGAGCAGGTGAAGTTCGGGCTCGGGAAGGATTGCAGCGATATTTCAGAGGTCTCTGGGGGGCTGCCCCCGACCCGCTTCTCCGAAGGCTGCATAAATACCTCGCTCCCACTGAAAAAACATTACAGTGGCCTGCATGTCTGCGAGCCAGTTATCTCAAACGCACAAAGTAGAATGCTCGTTTTCACCAAACAAATAACATGAAGAAGAAAATCAATTTGCCGTTCAAAATGACACAAAATTAAAAAATAAATTCAAAATAATTCAAAGTACAAAATCGTAAGCGCATGTAGTGATTTTATGCAGAGACAGAATTGCTTTCATAAGGATGCTGTAACTTTTATTTAAAAATGAATTAGTTTAGGTTGTGCAGTGTGGGTGGTAAGAATTTATCTGACAAATCAGGAAAAATAAGTTTTTGTTTGAGATCTTTATTTACACAAACAAAAAAATCTGCAGTATTTATGCGTCCATTTGGTTAAGTGTCTATGAAATTGTCTTGCCGCCAGGTTGGAATGAATGAGAGCTTTTTAAAGATGCCATTGTGAGGATTTTTGGGTTATTTTATTACTGGGAATATCTGGGGGCGACAGGATTCAATTGTTCTGTGACCGCTCATGTAACATTCACGCCAAAACCCAAAAAAATGCTTAATTTCATAACATAATTGAAATTCAACTAATGTTTCCAAAGAGGTACAAGTGTCCAACTGGAAGCAGGAATGTTGTCTTTGGTAAGTGGTTAAAAATGCTTAAAACACTGAAAGTTATGAGCAAACGACATTGCTTCTCTATTCACCTGAGTGCAGAGTGTCACAGTGCATTTGCATTAGCGACTGCTGCAGCTGCACTTTACCTGCGGCGCAGCTGAAAGCCTCCACACGGAGCTGGGCTTTGGCAGAGGCGAGCCCTGCGCAGACCGTCGCAGTCAGCACAATTCTGCCCCATTTCTGGGCAGCACCTGCATTGTCGCTCATACAGTGTCCTTGTCCTGAAGCAGCCAAACAAAAATAATCTAAAAATAAACATGCTGAGTCTGTACTCTCATGGCTGCCCTATTCATGTACTGAGGTCTACATTTAATCCACTGAGGGTCTCTATGTACCCTAAGTATGCTGAGTCTGTACTTTCATGGCTGCCCTATTCATGTGCTGAGGTCTACATGTAATCCACTGAGGGTCTCTATGCAGGATTTTGCCACAGACACACAGACAGACAAATAGACAGACAGACAGACAGATACTTGAGAGAAATTTAGGCATCTAGTAGCAAACACATACAAAATTACCACTATGTAAAATAATAAGAATAATATCAGTAACAAAATTAACAATAACAATAATTAAGGATAATAATAATAAGTAAAACAGTAGGAATGCTAATCAATAAAAAGTCACTGTGATTTTTTATTTGCCAGTTGAAGTAGCAGTAATGCACGTGCAAAGTAATGTTCACGAAAGACAGCGTGCAAATTTTTACTGCATACTGTACATACTATAAAACCATAAACTGCAGATAAATGCATACTATATGGACAAAAGTACTGGGACACACCTCTTAATCACTGAATTCGGGTGTTTCATTCAAACCCTTTGTCACAGGTACATGAATTCAAACACCCAGTCATGCAGTCAGGTTTACAAACATTTGTGAAAGAGCTTGGTGAATTCAAAAGTGGTACCGTCATAGGATGCCACCTTTGCAATAAGTCAGTTTGCAAAATCTCATCCTTAGTTGACCACTAGCACCGGCGCTAACATGGAAGCTATGTGGAAGTGCAGAAAAAGAGATAAAAATAGCCAAACAAGAAATGCTGGCCAGATTTGATAATGAAATATACACGTTGTGAGTCAGAAGAATAAAATATTCATAAAAGGCTGTGTTCTGTTTTGATCTGAATCAACCCCCCCCACCCCAATAATTAACAAATAACTCATGACAGCGATGGTGAATTATTTTTTACCTGCAAGCTCTATGTCTTACCCATTATTATTTAGCATAAAGATCCCATTTCCTGATATGCAGTGCGAAAGCGACACACGACCAGGAGCTACAAAAGTCCTGAGGGGAGACTAACTCCATTCTGATGCCTATGTCAGCGTCTGCACTGTCCCACCCCACCCACTGTAACCATTACACATATAGCCAGCAGGCATCACTGGTCATTCCGCCTTTTCTCCTCTCTGTCTTAGTTCGTAATCTTCCCTAGTGTGTTTTCCCTGTTGTTCGTAGTCTTCCCTAGTGTGTTTTCCCTGTTGTTCGTAGTCTTCCCTAGTGTGTTTTCCCTGTTGTTCGTAGTTTTCCCTAGTGTGTTTTCCCTGTTGTTCGTAGTCTTCCCTAGTGTGTTTTCCCTGTTCCCCAGACCCCCACACTGTGGGCTGTGTGTAGCTCAGTCTGCAAACCTCGGGGTCGTGGCTTTGAGGCTGGTAAGTCCCAGCCTTGCCTGTTCTGGATTTTCTTTGATTTTGTCCTCAGTGTCTATAGTTTTAGTTTTTTCTAGCGTTCATTTTCTGTCGTAGCTCCCCCATCCAGGGTCTACCCTCCTCATGTTAGGTTTTGGATTTTTGTACTTGTAGTTTGTATTAAACCTGTATTTCTGATGTTTGATTCATGTTTCCTAGTTAACTGGTTAGTTTCCTGGTTAACCTTCCTAGTTCTGTGATTGCTCCCTGTTCATTACTTTCACCTGTTGCCTGTATTGTGTTTTGTTTCATTGGTAGGTAGGTTAATACTTCTCTCTCACTTCCTCGTTAGTGCAGTCTGGTCCGTATATTTCAGTTCTTGCCTTAGTTCATTTCCTCATATGGTCATTGTGCCTGTGCCACTGTGTGTATGTCAGTCTGTTTGGTTTCCCTAGTCCTGCATCCTAGTTAAGTTATTGATTATTTCATTTGTTAACCCTTGTTTTGTTTATTTCTTTCTTTCTTTTGACCTCTTGTGTTCTTCTTGTTTCTTCAATAAACCCCTTTTTAATTAGGAGCTGCAAGTGGATCGTCACCATCTCCCTGCCTGTACCATGCTGTGCTATAACAGCCTATGGATTTAGAATGGGATGTATTACTTCCTGTGGGTGTAATGGCCAGTGCCCTGTACTTCAAAGCAGGGTTACTGGCTTATCTGGGTAACTTGTCAGATTTAAGGTACCACAGTTTAAATGGACCTCATATCCGTTCACTTACATTTTGCCCAGACTACCTTAAATCTGATAAGTTACCCCGACAAGCCTGTAACCCCACTTTGTAGTACAGGTCCCCGGTATCCCAATCCTTTTGTCCATATAGGTTACAACTGAAAATACAGATAGTGTCTGGGGCTAACATAACCAGTGAGCAACAGTGAGTAGCTTTTTTGGTAACATGATTGATCTTGTTTATAATGGTGAAAAGATCTAATAACTCCTGGTAGTGAATGATGTTTAAGTCACTTAGAACTAATTATATCAAATCAGCCCATATGAGTGAGGTGGATGGAAAATCAGCTTAGAAAAACTTACCCAGGACCACAGATCCCTGATTCAGACTGGGCTCTTCTCCTGGATATCAGTCCCAGTAATACAGGTAGATGGTCCTTCAGATTGTTTCCATCATCATGCCAAGCAAGAACAAGACAGAACTATGCTGTTGTTTTTTCCATTAAAAATAAAGTTGGTATCTGTCTTTAAAACTATGGAGGTTAAATGAATTACAAGGCTTGACTAATTAAAAATCACAATATTTTGTAACGTTACTTAATCCACCCAAGAGAAACGAAACTTAACCATATCGATATGTGAAAATGCGCAGCTACTTGGAGATGTTTTGTCTGATTTTAATTAGCCTTAAAAAAGCACATAGCCTCGAAACAGGATTGTGTAAAACATACATTTACAACACTCATCAACTACATGATGACACGGTGTTTAATCAATCACGGCCGAACACAGAGTCGAGATGACCCAGCTGAGGGCGGTGTGTCGTCCTGATGGGACCAAGAATGGAGCAGAGCCAAATCCATCTTCGTTTGTCACGGGTTGTCACACAAAAAAATGGCGATAAAAACAGACCGTCACGGTACATTCTGGCACGGCCGGGCAATGGAGAAACAACAATTGAGCCTAGAATCCATCCACCACAGTACCTGCCACCCAAGTGGATGTGTTACTCTTTGAAAATGCACATCACACCAACCATACAGCGACCCATTATAAGATACGACAGCGCAGAAGCTTCCCGCCTGCAATTTGAACCCACCCCGCGGGATTTGGACAATGTTGCTCACAGCAAAATGCAGATTTTGGCTAAAGTTCTGGATCCTCGTCCTCACCGACTATCATTTGTTCTGGTTATCCTGTTGTTTTTTGAAGCATGACTACTGCATTGAGAGGCCCACTTGGTTCAATTTGTGTCTATATTTGCTCAAGTAGACTGCAAACCAGCACACGCAGAATCCCCTCAGTACCACGGGTCTGCAACCAGTGATTCAAGAACATGTCCTGCACACAAGTACACTTCTTAATCTTAAAACGGCTTCTTAATCTTTCAGCCATTGTCTCACCCCACCCAACAATATCCTGACGCAACATTCAGCAATTACCCAGGACCTGACTTGACCAGGATAATGGTTGAGGTGAACATGTTGTATCTTGGTCCCAATCTACCAGTTGTATCTTGGAGATCAGTTTTCTGTGTGCCTATGTGACGCTGTATGCGCGCAAAGGCTGCGTTGTGTATTCAAAGCATTTCGCTCAGAATCAAATTCTGGCATTTAAAGTCGCTTTCACAGCCAAATAAATGAATAAATAAATCTGGCAAAGGCAATGCGAACAATTTATAATAATAGGCATATTTTAAAAGAGCTACATATCAATTAAACGCAAAGAGTAATTAATATTTATTTCGCTTTTAAAGGGGTAGTTTGCCTGCAACTTTTTTCCCCGGGAGTTTATGGAGAACTTCGTTTTTTATTTCCGTTGTTTATTTGTTTATTGTCTATTTATTTTTCCTGATTTTGATATCTAACACCTTTGATTCCCTTAGCGCCCCTCTTTAATTATTTAACCAAGTATGCGCTGCAGTTTTAAATAAAATTGCCTCACAGTCAACATGAAGTAATTCAAATCTTAACCCAAGATTTCTAAGACAAATGTGTTTTAAATCAATCTCACTTCCAGTTTTAAAATCTGTCAACTCGCTTTTTGTGTGGGAAAAGCGGATGACGGTTTCAGTCTAAAAGCAATAAATGATCAGGAACATAACGCATGCGTGTCTAGACTTTGCTTTTAGGACTCACATGTCGTTAACAACACGATCGGCACCTCGATTGAATGTATTTTCTCTCAGGTTTCAAACTTCAATCAATGAACGAGCATGGAGAACTTTCAACTACCGCCTTCACATCAGGGCGCCGCCCCGCCCCACCCCCGTCACGCCCACCGATCCGCCCACCCGTAGGTGCGCTCTTTTGTTAGAATAACTTAGCCTCCCACCCCCTGTCATCACATACCTGATTTACGCCCCCCGCCGGCTCTAATACCTCTCCCACGGCACTAGCAAGCACCGGCACATCAGATGCCTTGAGGTGTAAAGAGTGTTGCTTTTTTTGCAGCTTGCCGTGAATCACACGTTTGAAAGGTCATATAACAGGTTTCCGTCGCCTTGTCAGAATCTGTGAAATTAGTTTAAGTGCCGCGATGGGAAGTTGCGCCACGAACAAACTGCAACACAGGCTCTACCCGCAGTATTCGCTGTGGGGAAAAAAAATAGTTAACTGTCGTTTCTTAACCATGCACTTGTATTATTATATGGGGGCTGGAAACATATTTAACGAACAGGTATATGCATAAAAATCTAGCCTTAATCTGACGCAGAACTGCACAGTTAATGAATTTATTTGCTGCTTAATTTTTTTTTTATTGCTTTTAATTTTAAGAACTGCTTTGGCCAGAGGCTGTTCATCTTCTCGATAGGCTGTAGGTTTGCAGGATGGAATCTGGCTCCATGAGGCGGTGAGTGTGGCCCTTCCTCCTGGTACTGCTCCCGATGACATGCTCTGCAGGTGACCTGCTGACTCTTAACGCACATGTGTGATAGGGAGCTCGGGTTTTCAAGAGAATCCCAAAGGGGGCTAGGCTCACCCAAGGGCCACGCTAACACGCTAACATGACATTAGCCCGTAAACGTCTTGGGATTGAGCATCTTGCTGTGACTCTGTGAAGGTTGTCTAGGCTTTGGACATGAGCATTATTGCAGGCGGTAAGTGGGAATGTGGAGCGAAGCCAAGCCTTTATCAGCAGTTACATGCACTTCCAGGAGCAGCTAATGCAAGATCGCCTCCTTTTCTGGGTAATTCTATTTATTGTTTTAAACAAAAGGGTTGTGGAGCCCCGGAACACCTCTACTATCCCCAGTCAGTAGAGGGCTCTAGGAGCAGGCAGAGGAATAGACACAGATACCCAGATAGACTCAGGGGGGGGGGGGGGGCAGCACCCAATAATACACAAAAATATATTTAATTTGTCCTGTATTTTTCTACCCCCCTGCAAGTCTGACCAAGGTGCCATTTTGCCAGGGGACCCAGACTGTCCAGCTATAGTTCCTGCAGGGTGCCACACCGCCGTTAGTATTTTTCAAAAGGGTGCATTACAATGCCCAAACGATTCCTGACCAGTATACAGAAGTAAAGAAATATAAGCAACCCCCACCCCCCAAAAAAAATAAAATAAAAATAACCCCCTAAAAAACAAACATTAGATTATGGTAATTTGATAATGTAACTTTAACTGGCCACATTTAATAATAAAAGCGATGCAATGTATTATAATTCCCTTTTGCTAGTACAAAGTCTTTTGTAGAGACTATGACTCATTAGCCTCTGCATCAGTTGTGATAATGAGGTAATGCTGAAGCCCGGCTCTTCCTGCACAGAGCGTGTTACGGGTGGTCTGTGATGCAACTCAATGACTGTGGCATTTATGCATTTATATGTAGAATAAATTTTATGCTTTGCAAATGTTTGTTCTCAGATGCGTGCCATATGTCAGGCCGCTGCGCCGTCCACGGCGTGCTGCCCACTCCTACGGCTCTCTGTCCTGGGGGTTAATTAGGAAGTGTTGGTTGGAGACCGAGTGTGCGTTTGCGAGACGTCTCAGCGGGTCCAGTATCCTGCTTATAAGACAGAAATAGCACAAAAAATAGACGAGGACGTCTACAAGCTACCCTCCAAATGCCACTCGATTCTTGCGCCCCCTCGGCATGATCTACAAACAGGTCGTTAGCTAAGGGTGTTCTCAGTGAGGGTAGCGCTCCCCCGAAGGTGCATCGATGTACTAGCGGCAGCTAAGAGAAATCCTGCCGTAGCCCCTCGCAGTCAACGAACTTCAGGCTGTGCCGGTTGACGAGGTCACAAAGATTGTTTGCGACAAATCTAAGCAGTGAGGTATTCATGGAAACACCACCAGGCATTGTGCTTACCTCTCACGTGGCGTCATTAAAAACGCAGCTGTCCCAGTAAGCAAAATAATGACTATAGATCAAGTACAATAGGCTTAATAATAAAATGAACAGCTCGCCAACGATTGTGTTGCAGTGTGCTGTTTTTAATCCACTGGTTGGTCAGTTTTCAGGCAGTGGTTTCTTTTATAGGTAGAGACATGGCATGTAACAGGATACACCATCTACCTTCTGGTCACGCATGACAGTGGAGTTAGACCTTAGAGTTAAGGCAGTGACACGTCTCCCCAGAAAGAGTGTCAAATTATACTGCGTTGAGCCCCGCCCCCATCTAATCAACAGGAAGGCTACATCCATATTTTCACAAAACCTAGAGCACGCCACGTGACAGCAAGCTTTTCGTACCATTCTGTTCACCTCATTTCAGACATATCCGAAGTCTGAATACCAACCACACACAGGATCTCCGCGACTACAAAGAAATATCGGCTGTGTAATGCTTCTTTTTTCTCAGCACTTGTGCTTGTGACCTTATTGTAGTATTGGTGGAAGGGGGTCCCGGATTCCAACTGGATTCCAATTGCCACACGGAATGAAACCCCATTGCCGTTTGCTGGGGCTCACAGTCAGAGAGCGAAGCCCAGTGACCTCCGTCAACTTATTAAAGCGCATTGCAGGAACCCTGCTCCTTAAGGACAAGCCTGGTAAAAATCCGCTTGTGTCTCACTCCTTTCACAAGCCTACACGCTGAGATAAGGACTCCATCTTTTGATGTGGCCCAGCCTCCTAATTGGAAGGAGCTGAAGTGTTAGTTTGTCAGGTCATTAGTTCTTGTGACCCTTCCAGCTGCCCGCTCCAAATGTCATTAGGGGCTAAATTTTCTCACAGCAATGGACAGGTGACCAGCGGTCTGGTTTACGTTCAGGGATCTCTTTGTCAAATCTGCTTCTGTTTAAATTAAATTCCATAACTGGCAGAGGTTAAATAATAAGCTTTCAAAGCGGTAATTATAATGAATGTTAAGTCATTTCTAACTGGGCTTGTGTATAGTAGTATATATATCACAATTTTAGACACAATTCCAAAAAAACTTGGACATATGTAAAACATAAGCATGTGTCATACTCCAAAAAGAATTAATAATCATATTACCAGTAAAACCGATACAGATATTCAGAAATAGCCAAGGACAAAAACTAGCACATTGATAAAAGTCCCTCGTTCAGGGTGCCAATCTTCAGCGTTGTTCGTGAGCAATAAGGCCGTAGACGCTTGTGCTCCGAGCGGCAGTATCTCTTATTCAAACAGACAGTCTAATCCGACACTGGTGTTACCATGCAGAGGAATTTTACCCAAAGGCAGCTCTGTGGTAGATCCAGAGTGAAGAGGTGGCACGGAGGTCTGGGTGATGTGCTGTTAGCTGATGTTACTCTATAAAGGCAGACCGCTACAAGAGCATGGGAGTTGCAGAAGCAACAGATGTTGCCAGCAGCGTAGGCTACTCGTAACCCTTTTAGAAGAAGCCCTAATCTGAGCGTGATCTGGCTGACATGAATCAACACGAACGATCCAGTCATTCTGGGGGTTTGTTTCTACATGATGTGCTCCCATGGTGATCAAAGCGGACGAGGCTTACAAGCTTAGCTGGCCCCAGAGGTACTGCCAGAGATACCATTCTGCTTGCAGGGGAACCTCTTACTGGGTTTTAATCGCACCTTGAACTGTGTTTACCTGCATCAGCAAGAATTCCCATAGTGCAGTTGTTATATACCTAAGAAGTTTCGCCATAATACTTCAAAGGCCGTGTGTGTCATGGCTATAATGTTTCACTTTAATGCAGAAACACACATCAATAGGCACTTCACTTTCCTTTGTGTTAGGTACATGGACCGGTGGGAGTGGGTATATGGGTGGGGGTGAGTTAGGGCTCTAAATTGTCATTGAACTTTATGTTTGGTTGTAAGAAAGTTCAAAGATTTTACTAGAAAATATGGGGGTAACGTGGTGGGAGGAGCGTTGTGGGCATCTGGGGGCTTCATTCTGAGCCTGGCTCTCTGCACGTACAATTTCCAGGTCTCTCCATGTCTTTTTGTGGGCTTCTATAGGACAGTAAGGACATATCTCTACCAATGTTGTGGGAGTGCCCTGTGTGTTCAGGGGGGTGGGGGGGTTCGGGGCTAATTTGGTCCCTACCACTGTCATAATGCGCCATAACTCCTGTCCAGGGACAGCCAACAGGATTATTATACACCTAGAAAAGTGGTAATAGGAAAATTAATTCTCAAAATTAACAGATTATTTAATTTCCAGAAAGGTTTGATTGTATGTAGTAATAATCAGAGTGTAACATTCTATATGTCCTTCCTATCTTTGAACTTATTCTTGCTTGACATGAACTCTGGAATATTTTCAGGAATCAGAGACTTTTTCTGGAACCAGGAACTTTTCTCACGTTCATGTTCCTGGAACTCAGCCTGGTTGTAGTCCCTCGGAGGCAGTTCCGGAACATCTCCTTAATCCCTACTCCAGACTAGGTACTTTTTGTTCACGAACTACTGGGGCGATGCTTACAACTATAATTTGCAATTGGCTGACCACAAGCACCGGCGCTGACATAGAAGTTACATGGAAGTGCAAGAAAAGAGATGCAGCAGAGCAAAAATTGAGTGGATGGAATTGTTTGTGTACCTCGTTGACATTTAATGCATTACTGAATATCTTCTTGCTCCATATTTATGCACTGAAAAATGTGATCGATAACCAATATACTTTGGTCTAACTTTGCTGGTGCCAGCAGTATAATTTCCATCAGTCTTCTGTAACTGCTTGTCCTATTCAGGGTTGCAGGGGGGTCCAGAGCCTATGGGCACAAGGTAGGGAGTGACCCAGGATGAGGTGTGAACCCATTACAAAGCACACTCACACGCCATTCAGTCAGTCATCATAATACAGCTATGGACAATTTGGTAACTCCAATTAACCTTTGCATGCTTCTAGACTGTGGGGGGGAGAGACCCTAGAGTACTTGGAGGAAACCACACAACAACACAGGGTGAACATGCTAACTCCACACATAAAACCCTGCTGGAGACTCAAGCGCACGTCCCAGAGATGTGAGGCGACAGCACTAACCACTGCACCACCATGACACCCAGCAATGAAATTATGCGTTTTTTAGAAAAATAATGATACATTGTTTTTTTTTTATTCTGGGAAAAATTAAATATATGTTAGTCAGGTTTAATAACAAAGTATGAATAAGTCACAGGTCGTATAAATAAATTGACAGCTGTGTCCCGTTTTTAATCACGATTGATTCCCCAATAGCTAACATATAACTAACAAAACAATGTCATCTTCAATTGTTTTAGGATGGTGGTGCAGTTTCCTATGAAATCATGTTTAACCTACAGTCTTTTTTCATCTCCCAAGAACTTAGAACCAGGAACCAGGTTCCATAACTTTGGTGTGAAAGCGCCCTTAGATTTAAACATAAAGCCACTACTCCAGTGGGGTGTAAAATGCAAAGTCATCTGTCTTTAAATTATCTCTCCTCTTAAAGCTTTGGTTCTTTTATCCCAATGGTCAACATGGAACAATTAACAGATGATAAGAGTGATGAACACCCAATAATGTCTTTATCAGCGAAAGTCCATCTCGGCTGCTTAAAATCAGTGTTAGGGTATCAGCTGACGTGCCCAAGAAACAAGTAAATAAACATCTCAAGGCATTCAAGTGAGGTCTACAACTAATTATCTGATAAGATTGCTCTCCACTGCATTGACAGTAAGCCGGTATGTTATTTGGACAGATTTACTTTAAATGCCTTAATTAGAAAAACTCCAGAGTTTTGCTTCCAATCAGGTTAATGAGTTTCAGAGCGCGGCCACATTCCAGAGATAAGCAAATGGAAATATTCCCTTGAAGCAAGGCCGGCTGACTTACTCAGCGGCAACCAGGTGTGGCAGCATTAATCGAGGGTTTAAATGGGTCTTATGACTTGTTACACAGCTGAGCCAGAGTGGGATTACATTGTGCTGGTACAAGTCAGTCCCCAGAGGTACAAACACGTCCGGTTTCCCAGCCACGTGGCTGCAGCGTTCTTGTGCGTTTTCCGCACAGTGCTCGAAAGCACTTCTGATGCCACATATGCACTCGGAGGAACTTGCTAACCGCCTGTTCGCCCGGTCGCAGACCCCGTGCCTGGCGCACCGAGGCGAGGGAGAGGCCACCCTCACGCAGGCAGTTCCCAGAGATCGTTACGCAACAGGAGCCGGGGAACGGGGCCAAGCGAGTCACATCAAAGAGCGGCGAGGGGAGGCTGACCGCGCCAACGCAGCGTCGGCTCATTACGGCACTCATGACTGCTCATTCCCCTTCTCTTCCACGTTAAATTACACATCAGTGGCACTTCTAACCAAGACAATCAGGATGAAAATACAATTCCCTGCAGCTGGCGCAGAAAAAAGAATCGTTTCGAACGGCACATTGATTCAAAATGTATTCAATAGCCGGCAGTTAACACACGGTCATTTCACTGAGCAAAATGTCCATTTGTTCTCTATATATTTATTTTTTATAAAGTGTAATGCATATTAAGAGAATCGGGTTTTCTGTTATAAATTTAGACAATTAGTCATGATTTCTAGGTGCCTGTTTCCCATGAGAGGGAACTATAAGAAAAACTAAAAAGTTGTACTTTTTAGTTTCTTTGAATATGTTAATTACTGTTGGCTGGATTCACTGGATCATTCACTGGATGGGGAAGCTGCAGAATACAGGGCAGGCATACCCTGCGTTCACCCTGTTCAACCACACATCTGGTTTGGGAACCAGTACTCCTTCTGCACCCCCTTCGACACACTGTCTTGGTATCTTTGCCTGATACAGCATCACAGCATCACCTTTGTAGTGTTTTCTCTGAAAACCAGAAACACACTTTAGCCAATGGTCAGTGGGCTCTGTGATCATGTGACACTCGGGTCTGCCTTTCCGTTCTTAGAATGAACCAGCAGTGCCCCCTGCTTTGTGTTTCTGAGTGGAAGAGGGGGCATTAAAACAAAAACAAAAAAATACGAAACAACTGCTAGATACAGTGCCTCTAACTTGAGTTTGTTGTGTCACATAGAATTCTCTGCTCCTTTTCATATAACTTTAAACATTTAGAAATGATCGTCTTCATCCAAAAGAGAGGTGGGTGTTAGTCACCCTATTTTCTAGTTTTAAAAAGTCTGTTTTTGGGTTGATAACAGTAGCATGACACCAGAGAAGAGTTTTATTATACTTAAGGTCATGTCCTGGAAGCAGAGTATTCAGCAAAGGCTTCATCATTGCACGTTTCTGCCAGGACCGAAAAATTCATCCAACAAAGCATCCAGCTGTCTGAACGCAAGAAGAATTGTTTAAAATCTTTTAAAGGCTATCAGTTGCGTTTGATAAAAAATAGAGCGCAGCAGGAAAATAAATAACGTAATAAGGTAACATAATACAGGCATTAGCTGGGGGACGAGGCCTGTGTCTCCTAGGAAGTCCAGCGCTGTCCCAAACTGGACGTTTTTTACAAACGCCAACAGGTGGGTGGCCCCTCTAATGGAGGGGAACAGCTGCTGAAAACCAGATGGCACCGTAAAGAAATCGCTGGAAAATGATTAGCAGTAAGTCCAGTGCAGCTTTCAGCCTTACAGTGTGGTCGTTCTGTGTGGTGCCGGGGGGTGGGGGGGGGGGGTCACGCACACCAGTGTGAAGGCGTTCCAATTGGGCACGACTTGGGGGCCTGTGTGGCTTTCAAGCTCTGGCAGCATCTCCATCCCAAATGCCGCCTGCTCTCCCTCCCCCCCCCCTCCTCCATAAAAAAGAAAACGGCTGTCAGCATGGTCACAAAGTACTACTCGGGTGGGGTGGGGGAGTGGGGGGGAGGTGACACCAGAGCCGTCTTCTGCGAAAAAGCAGCATTCCTGCCATAGCTTGGCCCTTGGCAAGGATGTGCGACAACTGCGATGGATGTGGCTCAGATCCTGGGGGAGGAGTGGCACCAGGAACTGAAAGCCTGCCTGTTTATGGGCAGCGGGTGGTGCAGTGTTTAAGGAGCTGGATCCTAGCGGGTAGGATGGTGCTGTAACCATAAGCAACTTAACGGTGCTTAAACACTCTATAAAAAACATCCATCACACTTCATGAATGGGTAATTGGGAGCAGTTAATGGCCGTAACAATGCTTATCAGACGACCCATATTCTGAATAATGTAACATTTCACAGACAAATCGGTGACTTCATGTGTCATTGTGTTGCTGCTTCATTTATGTAATACAATATAGAATTGCACTTAACACACCCTTTAGCTAGGGGCCCGCACTGGTCCTTTTGAACTTATCAGACAAAGGAACCTAAACTTCAGCACCTTTATTGATGTATAAACGTGTAAAACAGTAAATTTACAGAGTAAATAACTTGCATTGTAAACTTGTAATGGACCCTGAAAAGCCTAATAATGTCAAGATGAAACTGCAGACTTGCTGAGTAAATAAGTCATCTTGTAAATGTGTAATATGATCAGTGGAATGCAGTGACTTTCAGTGCAAGAAAAAGTAAATTGAATAGCCTCGACCACAAAAAAAAATCCTCTTTCTACGCTATTAAAATGCAATTAATAATCTTCAGGTCTTAGCTGATGTTCTCGGTCCTCAAATACACTTTCATATACTTTGTGAAATGACTAAGATCACTTTATTAAACAAGTGAATATTGTACAAGCAGTAACAGCTCAATGGAGGCTTCTCTTCTATACTCTTGTCTATGTTTTATTAATGCCGACCTCCAGTGACGTCCAATCGCTGTGAAGGATCACAGCTCACTTTTGCATGCTTGGTTTTAATCCTTTTTCACAAGGTTACCGAAGTCCAAAGTCTGTGTATATTGCCCATGACCTCCTGCCCTACGAGTCACTGCATCTTGTGAAACCCTGTCTCTCTGTCATCTGAGGGATGCTTGGAATCTCCTGGAAAGGAAATTCCCTCGGTTCAGCTCAGATGCTTTCTTCTTTACCCTGGTGGCAAATCCATGGAGCCCCATAACCCGAAGGGAGCTGTCGGAAATCCTTTAATGTGCGGCGGACCCCTGTCAGACGTGACGAGGGCACGGCTGACCTCAGCACTCTCGCTCCCGGGGAACAACCAGGCTTTAACAGGACAGCCCTGTAACACCTGCATTCACAGGGGACGCCGGCAACATCCGATACGCTTCATCTTGGCTTCTCTCCTTTTTGTCTTTATTGTTGTCCGTTCCCTCTGTTGACAACCTCTCGGGGTGTTTTGTTTGACTTGAGGTTAGGATACTTGACTATATTTAGCCATAGTATTATTATTATTGTTATTATTAGTATTATTATTGGACTTGTGTTTGTATTCACCCGCTTATTACCATCTCTCTATGTTAAATTCATTTATTTTTAGTTAAAAACTGTCGGATGTCGTACTGTTTATTGTCTATTTCAGTCCTTTTGCGTGGTTGTTTACTGTGGAGTCGGTAATTATGAACAATTTCCTCCAGGATAATAAAATTATTCTGATTCTGATTATTATTATAACAGACAGAGATTCTTTGAGGTGCTAGATAGTGGAATAGTAGAATTCCCTAATCGAATGGCGGACTGAAGGTGCATATTGAATGTGTCACTAAGTGCCATCTTACCAAAGAGACCGGACGTGGCACCGTTTGTCCACTTGTGTCGCCGTGGCGACGGATAGAGGGCTCCCTGGCGGTAAACATGCTCGGCTTTCATCGACCGCGCCCTGGCTGATCGAATTGCCACTGTTATCCTGTCTTAACACGCTCCTAAATGGTGCGTAATCCCTAATTTATGAGCTTATTAAGCCTGATTAGAAGATACGCACTGACTTGGTTACGGTATTAAAAATGTATTAGGGAAGGGGGGCGGAGAAGCAAACAAATAAATTATATTCCAATCTGACACATCGTACTCAATTTAGTTTTATTTCATGTTATATCTTTGTATATATGTGTGCAATGGAGTGAATGATTGATATTGATGATATTTTTTTTTGTACAAAAATTGTAAAACTGTATACGGTTCAGACACGAGCTTCTGCTTCCCATCATGTACTTTTTATCCAGAGCAGGTTTACATTTGTTTATACAGCTGTATATTTTTTTCTGACACTAGGGTACGACAGCAACACCTAGCTGGGACTCTTTGCCGAGGGCCCTGTCCCTTAGCAGCCGCCGCATTAATGTTTCTGCTCCGTTCTCTGTCGTCTCTGCAGTCCACTTTTAATACGCCGCCTGCGGCTAGCTCTAGCAGAGGTGACCTCGACGTGCGCGGGAGAGCACACTTTGGTGGTGACAGCCCTGGACTGGGACAAGGAGGTGGTGCTGGGAGGCGGGGGGGGTGAGATGGAGACAATGTAAGGACCAGCTCGATGATACTGCCGACGAAAGGGCTGGTAAAGCGACAGTGGCGGCAAGCGGGGAGAGACACACTGCTGTCTCTTGCTGTTTTCCATAAATGATTTGCGACGACGTACGGAACAGTGATATTGGTGGCAGCACAGTTTAATAATTCAAGATTTACGGGTCTGTTTATTGGGGGTTAATGAATGCCAATAAAATTTTGGGGGGTACGCATTCCCCTGGGTCCTACACCCCTGGCAATTCGTTCGATGATCTGAGTGTAACTGGTTAACGCTAAAGCCTCGAACCATGGGACATGCCAGATAAGGAAATAGGGGATAAATACTGATGGTGATAAAGGCAGGAGACCTACTTAGGACCAAGATATCTGGGCTTACACTATATTTAGACTCAGCTACTCCCAGATGGTCTTGGCTGGGGTGTGACCGTAAGTATCTCACTACAGAAGCCTCCTGGGGACGAGACCAGCCTCTCTTACAAACACCAAACTCTTTTTCCCCTTATTATGGGTATAACAAAGAAATCGCTAAAAAGACAAGCCATGCACATCGTTATTCTAAATCACGTTATTTAGGTTTTCAGTCAGCTGAATATGAGTATGAAAAGCAATTTAATGTGTAATTTTTTCAAAATAAAACTTATTGTAGTGCAGATAGCTATCATATCTTTGAGTTCTGCACTTATTTTGAATAAGCTCATCAAAATGTATGAAACGCAAAATCAATACAGGAATAGGGTCTTCTTGTGATGACGGAATTACATTGGAAATGGTTTTGCGCAGAACGGAAAATGACCAGAGCTTTTGGATCAGCAACCAACACCCCCCCCCCCCCAAAAAAAAACCCCAATCCTATTTACTGTATATTTAATTGTTATGATACGTGCATGTTCATGAAATGACCTGAAGTGACCCCAATCATCATCTCAAAGCAGTGAAGGTATTGGAGGGGAAACCGGGACGTCAACCCTTTCGAGAGACCGCCACCGGCGTGAAACAACGAGGAATTCCCAGGCGTGCGTGGACGCTACCTCTAATCACCGGTAATTCAGCTGTCTTCGCCGGCGGAACAGCCCTCCCTCCGCCCCACCGCTGTGCTAAATTGGATGTGAGTGACTGCTGTAATCCCCTGTTGCTTTGAGGGGACTTTTACGGCTCTGTCCCGTGCCGCTGAAGGGTGGTGCGGAAGACGATTAAATACCTGAGCGCCGCCTTCGCCTGACCTTATCGCTACAGCGGATTACGGCCCGTCTTTGAGCGAAGCGTCGCGCCTGGGCGCACACTAAATGGCCCGCGCCAAGCAACGGCTCGCTGACATTGATTTCTCATCCGGCGAGGCGGGGGCTGACCTGTCTTGCCAGTAAGCCGTGGGACCTCGACAGTCCCTCTTGGGGAGAAGGGACTGCCAGATGATTAACGCAGGGGCCCCCACTTCAAAACACTCACACATCTGACAGGAGCAGCACGAAGTTAATAACAGCACAGCCCAATCCTGTTAAGGCTAAATGACCAATTCACTGACAAAAACATCAAATTCACTGCTTCTTCAGGTCACAGCCTAATTGGTTTTCAAACACTAAACAAACAAAAAAAAAACATATATCATTGTGACTGTGGGTCCGATTTCTTACTTGTAATACAAAATATTATTGCTTACCAGCTTACAGTTTCAAGGCACTGAGATATCTCACTGTAATTATCATTATTATTATTAAAAAATTAAATGTAGACTAAAGCTATATATTTGAACAGGCATCATTATATATGCTATTGCTGTAGGATGATTTAATGTCTTGGTCTTATATTCCTTCTGTGTTTTCAAGTCATCTAGAACTTTTTAAGTAAAGATATGTGAGTCCCAGTATGATTCCCCAGTGTTCTGGCCACGTGTGATTACGCTAACCCGAGGCTTATAAATCAAGACTCTCAGCCATTCCAGCAAGAAGAGTCCGTGTCAGACCGCAGCCCAGACCAGTAGAAACTGGGCCAGCGGCAACACTGCGGATGGTGGTCCACAGCAGGAAACCGCTGGTTCTGATGGCCGGCTGTCCTTAAACGTGATTAACCGCTACAGGCTCAGAGGTGGTACCAGTCCCTGCCCAGGCAGCAGGGATCAGCAGTAACGTGGCTGTCGCTGATAAAGCCGTTGTGCTCCTAATCTGCCACGGCACTGGTTTCCTCTTCCGAGTGTGGCTTGCGCATCGCTGTGGAGATATAAGCGGTGGGTGCATGGTGGTGGTGGGATGGGGGGGGTCATGCAAACCCAAAATCTTGGACTCTCAGCTGTTACTCAGCAGATAAGTGGCCCAGTCGGTCACGGCATAGGAGGCGTGAAGCGACAGGAACAGGGTCAATGAATGATTTAGCCCCGAAGATGGCAGCGAGACGTCAGGACTGTCGCTGCTCTCAGGACATGCATGTCATTTATAATTCATATTTTACGGACTCGTGTTTTATGAATTATTCGCCCTCGTTGTTTGCCTGGGTGGCGACTCAGGTGTTTTTAAGAAGTATCCCAGGAAAAAAAATTAAAAATTCAGAACGCTGCTTGTGGGGTTGGATGTTTGTACAGTAAGCAGATACGACAGTTCTAGGTCAATTGAGGGCTCGTTCGGCCGAACTGCATCACTTGACGGATTGAGAAGGGTGCTTTATCAGGTAACAGTCCGATGGATAAGAAGCACAGAACCTACGAGAGGCAGGTCCAAGCCTCATGCAGAACGGGAACCTCAAGCTCGGATGCCAGTAAAGACACCGGCCCGGAGATTTTAATTTGTGCAATTACTGCGTGCTTGTCGTGTGCATCTTTAGCTCCTGTCGTCCCCACATGTCGTCTGGTGCACTTTCTGATTACTTTAATTACACCCTGCCAGATTATAGGGATTCAGACTGGATTTATTTATTTTTTTTTAAACGCTCCGAATGTAAAAGACAATACTAAGAGGAAACAGGGTATTTGTGCAGCACGTCTAAATGATTCTCACTGGACTAATGTAAATCGATTGTTCAAAAGAGATATCTCCTGTAGCCTTTAAGAAAAAAAGTTTTAAAAAAACAATACTCCACCGAAATACTCCACCAAAACTAGACACACAGCTTATCAGAGTGTCAGGCCAAGACAATTACTGAGATAGGTTACACGAGTTTGTGGCCGTAAGCCCCTAGTTGAATTACGGGATTCTCCTTTCATTAGCTGTCCTTTCAAGGCGTCTCTCTCACTCATAGTGAAGCACCCCCCCCCCCCCCCGGGGGACCCCAGCAGCAGAGTTACCTGCTTTTTCTGTGCAAATGAGGAGAAGTTTGAGGTCTCGGCTCAGACAGATGATGTCACTCTGGAGATGGAAATCTCTGAAGCGGTTGCTGTTTTGTACACGCTGCCTGAAGGAGCCTGTCCCCAAACAATTTCAATTCTCAACCCTGACTGCCCTGTGATTTTTGCCGTTTTTGTTGTATTTGGGAGGTCCGTTGCCTAGACATATGTTAAATGTTCTGTATTGCTGCTTAGATGTGTTAGCAGATGCTAAAGTCTGCCTGGGTCTTTTTTTAAAAAATGTCTGTTATGGTTATATTAACTGGGTGGGTACATGTTGCGGTTAAGCTTTTTACTATTGCTAATTAAAGCATGCCAGCCGCAGGGAGAATCAGTCTGGGTAGAAGCACATGCCTGTTCACCAAATAAATTGGAGCACTGGGCTGCCACTGGAGAGAGAGGCTCCCTGGCTGCTGGACCTGGCTGTGTTGTTTCCCGGTCAGCCGAATGGAAAGATGGACTCCCCCCCCAACTCCCTCGGGCCCACGGGTGATCACCACAAGAAAGCAGCAGGCGAGCGACCACACAGTGCCACATGGTGGAAGTGGCTTTTGCACTGCCCACATTGGGTGACGCTATATAAATAAAATCCCATTCAGGATGTACCACAGCCTCGTGCCCTGTGTGGGATCGGCTCCAGACCCTCCTTTGAGCCCGAATAGGTCATTGCTCACCCAGTTACTCCCAGGACCGGAAGCTGAGCTTCATGGGCTTTAAAAATGATGGAATGACACAACCCTAGATCGCAATGACAGTGGGGTCGGACAGGGTGGTGGGAGGGGC
>JAABNX020000121.1:248023-259263 GCA_015163995.2 Mormyrus lacerda | reverse complement strand
CCCCCCCCCCCCCCCCCCCCCCCCCCCCCCCCCCCCCCCCCCCCCCAACAAAGGACGACTGAAGAACAATTCAGACATGAATCACACTAACAGCAGCCTGAGCCACTGAGTCACTCAGATGTATGTCTTCAGGCTTGTCTTTTTCAGAATCACTTGTAAAAGCGTGCGCACAGGAGGACCCGTGTTAAAATTTCACTAACACATGTTGTGAATAAACGCCTACCGCAGAATTTATTTTGGCTCGGAATGTTTTCCCCGGGTCAGTATCCGAAAACCCACAGCTTCTGCATTATACAGCGTGACAGAATAATAACAAGGTATCTATAAACCAGGTCCTATAGCATGACGTTCCACCGTGAGTCCAAAAGCACCAGTCTATTAAAACCAATTATCACCCCAAAGCAAAGAATTCTTGCCTGGCTACTGTGTCCCGTGTCTAATTAACTGGAGCGGTAAAAAAACCTGCTTTGGAACCGGGCTTTGGAATGTGTGTTTTATGCATAAGAACGCAGATGTTCCAGCGCGTAGCCAGCGGGGCTGTGGTTCCGTTGCCCCCAACCCCCCTCCTTGCCCCCCTCGCCCTGCGATCTTGCTGCCACTGACTCCCCAGGGCCGTCGAGCCCTTAGGCAGCAGGTGTCGGTTCTGTACGAGCTGTCAGGAAATTCCTCCATCCTTTGTTGGGGGGGGGGGGGCGGCAACGCTTTGTGTTATAGTGTGCCTTTATATACGTGCCATTTAGGGCCATGTGACAATGTTTATAAGCCATTGTTCTGGGTGTATATACGAGGAAATGGGACATAGTACGATGGGGGAAGCAGGACTTGGAAAATAAACAGGAAATGCGGCATATGAGTTTCTGAATGAACAAATAGTCTACTGACAAGCCTTTTGTACAGGATCTATAGGGTGAGGCAGCTTTACGGTGTCTCAGTACGGCAGTGTCACGCTAGACCACCTAATCTCGACAGGGACAAAAACTTCTTTTGTGTTAAATTGGTGGTAATTGATGTTCTTTCCAGAACTAAGCAGAAAGTTCATTACGCCCGTTCTGTCACTTTATATTTGCGTCCTTCTGGTCCGTGAAGGTCACTTTATGTAGGTCACTGCATGAGCCCCACCTTCTGAGAAGGTGACAGATGCTTGTGTGTGAGGCAGAAGCGGTTACACCGCGGACATGCTAACAACAGGAAGTGATGTTCTGGGTAGGGACCAGGATGCCAAGAGGAGGAACCCACATGACTGAGAACCGGCTCAGCATAGCCTGGCTGCGTGGATCGGTGTGGCGTTGCAAGACCACACGCTGAAGGAGCCCCCAAAAGATTAATGCAGGAGAATGATCAGGGGAAAGATCAGGAGTGATAGAGAGCACTTACAGCTGCTCTGATTCTCTTCATTATTTGCAATACTGTCATATATCTATGGGCAGACATTCCAATAAGTGCACATTTACTCAAAAATTCATTCATTTTAATGCATCTATTAACACCAAAGCAACGTACAAGTGATGCAAGTAGAAAATTAAGTTTAGATTGTCACAAGCAGGATTACCTGGCACGTTTGCCCTCACTTACACATTGAACTTCAGGCTCATTGGTCCTGCCATCTTTCACGTCCGCAGACGAAATTAATTTGACTACATCGGATTTTGAGGGGGAACTGAGCAATTTAGGCCTTCCTTTTCCAGCATTGATGTTTTATCCTTTAAGTTTTTTTGTCCTGCTGATAGGAAGGCCTCAGCTGTCGATCTTCACTGCCGCTTCTTACACAACAGCATCTGCTTGTCAGTGAGGACCCAGCCTTTCAACGCTGCCGAGGTTGAGTTTCACAGAGGAAGTTTGACCCTCCTGGCTACTGCCGTTTAGAGGGGGTGGAGGGGGGTGGTATTGAGCCCCCCCAACCACACCCCTACCCCGGCAACAGATAACTTATCGAGTAACTTCAACTCACATTCTTGCCCTACGAGGTACACACGTCTCGAACTACAAAACGATGGCACAAAGCGAACAATGTGCACGGCTTAAGGAGCTATTCAGCAGATTCCCGTCTTAAAAACACAGAACCTTCAACATTTTACTAAGTGATCCTGTTGAGCATTTCGTCAGGGTACCATAATTGGCATGCGATTTACAAAGTGGCTATTTTATTTTTAATCCAAATCTTTACAAATGGCTCATCGGTCTGCCCTTGCAATATCTAGCATCATGTTAGCAAAAAGACTTTGCTAACACGATGGCGTTGCTAAATGTAACTTTACTGTAAAAGGCTATGTCTTCCTGCCATGCATTTGTCCATCTCTCCTAAGTCAGGGGTTTCCTTACTCAACAAATGGCTTTTAGCACACAATTGCAGCAAACTCTCCACAGTGCCCCCAAAAGGATCTCTCTCCATCCTAAATCAACCACCTCAAGAGGATAAAAAAAAGAAAACAAAAAATCATATTCTGAGAATGAAAGAGGATTCTGGCCAAATGGGGTAAGTGTCATCTTCCTTGCAGTTATAAGGTTAAAAAGAAAAAAGAACTTACCAGGAGAAAAAAAAAATCTCTTTTTTTCCTGGACAGCTGAGCATCTTATTATGGGATTAAAGTTAAACATCCAGGGCCCAGGAATGTGCAGGACAACATGCGGCAGAGCTGGACCGTGGCCGAGGATGGCAGGGGCTCGGAAACACAGGACCTTGTGTGGATTGTGGCCTCCTGCCAACTGTCAGGTCTGCATTCATGTGGAACAGCTGGAAGATACGGCTAAAGTGGCCCCTAGGGCGGCGCCATACTCTATTTCTAACACTCTAACATTTACATTAAAATACCTCCCTGGGATGAGGGCCATTGACGAGAAGTTTGCACATGATTCTTTGAAGTTGTTTTGGTTTCTCTATATGTTATTTTTCTGTGAATAGAAAGTCTAGTGAATAGGACTTTCAACATTCCCTGGCTGCGAGGAAATTTGTAATGCTATTGTAGCAGGCCTAGCCTTCTGACCTGCATGTGTGATATGATGACCATCGATTCATTCGGGCGCGCGCGGTTCCCAGTGACTCTTGCTCGTGCTTGCCGCTGCGGGATTTCCACAGCCAACTGAAAATGGCTCACATCAGAATTTGCGGCGCAAACTCATGTGCAATTAGCCTTCTTCGTCACAAAGGGATCGTTTGTGAAGGACTTTAAAAGGACTTGAACCTCCACCTACTGGATTTAAATTTTTGTCTAGCAATGTGATTCTTGATTTAGGAGCCTTGCACTCATTTGTTATTGTGAGGACGCACTGGGATATGTTATTGTGTGTAAATTATATATGAAAGATATTAAAGCGGAGGGACTTGGCATGAAAACAGGTTGGAAGTACAAAAAGACCTAAAACACTGATCTCCATGTGACTTGAGGTTAGTACATTAATAGTAAAATTAACATCAGCATCGTGCGTTTCCGCTACTTCCTTTATTCCCCCCATGCCAGAGAATAAACAAACACTTAGTATCTTCCTTCAGTCCATGGTGGAGTTTTTTTTTTTTTTTTTTTTTAAGTTCTGTTTCATGGAGTGGCTTTTCACGGGGGCGATGAGCCTCGATTGTTGTGACAGCTCTCCCCCGCTGCCCACCCACCGCTGAGCCGAATTATCAAACGGACGTGCTCGACAGGAAGCTCCCAGCTTCGGCGGGAGACCGGTCCATGTTCGATCCGGGCTGCCGGCCGTGCGTCGGCTCGAGTTTATAAACCGCGTCCCTTTGAAACGACGTCCAAGTTTATGATACGCCCACGGCTGCGGCTTTTGTCCACGCTAGAGGGGACATTTTACATATACAGTGTATTTATAGGCCTGTTTAAACAAAGAACACAATGGAAGCGTGTGTACTTTCATGAAAAAGGACGCGTAACATACCTTTTGTAATTTTAATTATTGTTTTTATGTGACCTTTGTATATGTCATTTTATGCATGTTTTGAGGGATTTCCCTTGAGGTATTTGTTCATCTGTTGCTACAGAATTATATAATAGAATGTAGAGGAATGTCTGACACACATTTGGAATGAATTTTTTTTTTTTTGCAAATTTGACAGCAACACATTTTTACACCATAGAGAACGATCCATGCTTAGCTTCTCTTCGAAATGTAATGCCTCACCTTATTTACAATTGTCTGGGGAACATTTCTTTAAGCAGGCACTTTAAATAAACATGCATATATTTGTTTTTTGCCTTGCAACTGTGACCAAGAGGTTTAAAAGATGGATGGATGGTTATTTGTTTTCGTTAGAAAAGGATAAAAACACAAGTTCTCAGATCTTTTATGAGTTAAGCAATCACTCCTCTTGCTTCCTACGAAAAATAAGAAACCAGTCACATCTTAATTCCATCAAAGATCTTATGCTGAGTGAGCGTCCTTTTAAGTATTCATTAAGGCTTTCTGTGGGACCAGGCAGGTGATGCTTGAGCGCACATCAGAAAACACACACAAAAAAAAACTAAGGCAGATTTAACCATATCCATCCACATCACAAAATGAAGAGAGGAGGGAAATTTCGGTCCCATCTAGGTGGTCGGTAAGTACGTGCACTGACGATTTAAGGTATTTATTTTTTAGCAGACAATTTTTTTTCATGCCATAATTTTGCACCGCGAAGCACAATTATTTACGGAAGGTGCGGTGGTGATTAATTTATGATTCTGGTACTTTGGAGATAAACAGCAATGGAGTAAAAAAAAAAAACTGTAAATGGTAATCGTTAATTACCTCTGTATTCATACAAACAATGCTTTACCTAGAATTATGCAAATGAGATGTCCACTGTTTGACCAAACGAAAATGTGGACAAACCTTGCGTTACTTACTTTGTTCCACTTTACAGTTCTGACACAGCTCAGTTTCCTCTCTTTAAAATGTAAATGTGACACACAGCTGCAGAGCCACTGACACGAGGAGTATTTTAACTAATTTAAATCCTAATTATAATGAGATCAGCCTTTTGATAACTGTTGTGTTGTATCTGCATGTTGATTTATTCGCCAAGAACAACATTTTGACAAATGCTTGTGGAGGGTCGGAGTCTGGGCTTCCGGCTGTTAAGTTGCAGGTTCAAAACCCATGGCTGGTACAGCAATTGTTTCACTGTTGGGCCATCGAGCAAAAAGCCCTTAACCCCCAAAATTGTTGCAGGGATTGATTGTAGACTTTGACCTTAAACGTCGCCATGATGTTAGAGCAAGATGGGGTGTATGAAAACCAAAAAATTCCCATAAACCCGTTTTCTGCAGTTCTACAAAAAGCAAATTAAAGTACCTGTCAAAATATTTCATGTGACCGTCACTCACCCATGTGGCGATGTTCAATGCGCTACAAGTGACATCAAGGCTTGGATTCCCAGGAACAGATCCATTCCAGTCCTGGAGCTGGGGACTCGGGCTTGAAGTTCAGTAGGATAATACTCCAACCTGGGAAAGTGGGCCAGATGTGGGGATGAGTTCCTGATCTCTGTGGTGACGTTTGCATATGTATGTAGGCTTTCCAATATGTCTGTAGCATCCAAATCACTGCTGTCACTGTAGACCTTCAATGGGTCTAGCCATGAACCTCCTGTGGGTTGAAGTGCACTTGTCCCTTGGACTGCTGAGAGGGTCTCACACTGCTTAGGCAAATACACATTAATAAACATGAGTGATACTCAAATGGCCATCTCAAGACGATATCTTCTTTTCCTCAGCTCCCTTTATTCTCTCCATCATCTCCCTGCCCTCATCGCTCTTTTTTAATCATATCCATGGCCAGTCTCCGCACCACGGACACACCAAACGTCCCTGCTCCACAAAAGTAACGAGCGCACAAAGAAGGCCAGGCTGATTAATGCTTTCCTATCTGATTAATTAGTTTGTATGTTATATCTTCATTTGAATACAACAGTCGTCCATCATTCTGCCCGAAACACAACCCCACCCCCGACCACCACCGATGCACTCTTCACTGGAGCCACTGGCAGTGGAAGATAAATTGCGGGACGCCGACATTAGTTAAGACAAAGTAGACATTTAACCATTCGTCAGCATTAATTCATGAAACAAAAATGCATCTGTTCCGTGATCTTCCGTGTAGAACAATTGCTGATATTATTCTCGTGCTCGAAGTCTGAAATGGGATTTGAACAAAAAGGTTGAAACCAAAATGAGGCATACAAAAGAAACGCTATTCACGAAGACAGGGACGGTTATTGCCTGCGCCTAATTGAAAGTCTAATTGCCCCATGTCTCAAAAAGAGGTACAATATAATTACACATAATGGCATCGGATTCCTGTATTTTAAGTTAATATTACCAGAAATATATTCAAATTTGACAATGTTTTTCTGAGACGTATCACAAGTCCTTTTCAACAACACCCCTTTTTTATGACAAAACTGGGAAAACGAGCATAAAAAAAGAACTAGAGACCTCCACCTATTTTCTTTAACAGATGAGGTATTAAAAAGCGATGTTAAAAGAGAAACGGCCATATTGCTGGATGCCCCAGTGACTGACAAGCAGCAATCACAGCAGGAAGCTAAACATGGTTTATTCTTATTTTTTTTTAATTCCAAGTGTGAAATGATGTGTGATGAGTGTGACTAATTATATATTCTGCCACTGGCCACAAAAACTCTTGTAAGCCTTGCAAAAGCAATGATCGTTATTTCTGTCAATATGTCAATGATGTCATGCCTTTTACTGAAAACGGATTCATAAACAGAACATTACTTTGCCTCGTTGATGGGTCGAGACTGAGGCTACTGTTGCTAACCGCACACGTCCATGAACCTCACAAACACAACCGGTCCGGAACAAGATTCTCCAGTACATCCCCCCCCCCCCCAACCCGCCATATAAGGTCAGTCCATCAAACCCATCTGAAATGACCACACATCCTCATTGTCACAAGTGTCATTCTGCAAAGGTTTTATGCAGTCAACACATGCAATGGAAACCATACACCCCCCACCCCCTGTCCCCGCCTCCCTGGGGCAGTAATTAATTTTGTAATAACTTAAGGGATTTTGAAAAGAAACCTCCTACAAAACAATGAAAACCAGGACAAAGACTGGCACAGGTGATTGAGATTCAATCAAGATAGTTGCCTTGTTAAATCCTTTGAATTTTACATGGGCTTCCTTCATTTTATTTCACTCGACAGTGAAACAGGCCTTTCCCAGGCAATAAAGTAATTGACCTTGGACGCTCCCCTTCGTGCCCCAGTTAGTTGCATCCATTGCCTTGCCCTGTCATATAGTGCACACCCTTGCAAAGTTTCCGGAAGCAAGTCAGGTCAACTGTGGCAGAAGATTTGGGAAGAACCGGCTGATGGCTCACTTGTCCCAGTGAAGCCTAAAACCATCCCAATGGCTTAACAGAATATCAAAATCACCCTGCTGTGGCCTGACACTCTCCCAGAGGCAAAGTCACGGCTCCGAAAAATCTGCCTTATTTACTCATTTGTCAGTTGATTATCCACTAGTTACGTCCATGCAGACAGTCCGAGTGCATTTAAACAGACAGGGCACAGGACCTAGCGGTAAGCTTATCTGGGTGATACTGTCAACTTGCCATTCAAACTGACTGAAGCTTTACAGGTGCGGCATTTGTCAAGGGTCACCACATCTAGTAAAGCTGTATACTTAGATTAAATGACAATCGACAAGTTTTAGCTCTGCACCCCATTCATGTTGCTGCTAGCAAATTCAGCTGAGTGACGACAGAACCAGCATGTGCAGGAGGTGCTGTACTATTTATCTGTGTAAGCGAACCCCGTCTCTGACAGTGCTATTACCTGTGTCGCTTCAATCAATTGGTCTACTAATGAGATTCAGGGACCAGAGATTAAATATTTATTGAAAACTTTCACACTCTTCACCTACTGTTGTGACAGAGCTGTTTGTGTACTGGATAGGATGCTGATCACCCACTTCTGACCCACTGGAGAGTAGCCAATCCAGGAAAAAGAGTGCATAAATTTACGGTACCTATGCAGGACATCATGCCACCTGCCTGACCCCCCTACATAATCACACACCTGCCCAAAAGTAGAAAACAAACAGGGTGAAATCACTCAAAACCTGGATCTACATGTGCATGGGAGACACCCAAGGAAAGCAGGGGCATAGAAATAGATAAACCAGAAGGGATCCGCCTACTGAAATGACGACACCGATGGAGAAGCGAGCGAACAGCTGGAGGCAGTTGTGCATGCACAATGGGCTCTGGTGTCACGTTTGAATTTCGAGATTCCCATGCCGAAAGGGGGTGGGTGGAACGTTTTATATACTGCGGCGTGACACTGTCACACCCCCAGGGGGCATCGCCTGACACCACTGGCCAGCAGCATAGGGCATTCCTCGGTGCCCCGGGGTCGTGCTGGACCCCCACCTCACGACAGGTGCTGACTTAGCGACTTAGCGGCGGTCTTGACTTCCTTGCGTCCTTTTACGCGGCTTTACGGTACATTATTCAGGCACACAGCCTCTATTATGTTTTGCCCTTCTCTCTGGCTTTCCCTCTAATCCTGCGTTTCACCCGTCCACCGCCGACGCTTCCCGTCGGACGGCCCCTGCGACCCCCTGGGCTAAGGCCCCCCCCCACCACCACACACGCACACACCCCAAACGGCCTTAATCAGCGTGTAGCCAGCTGCTGTCACAGCAGGAAAATTGATAGGATCTGCATTGCAAATGAATCGGCCGCAGTAGATTAGCCGCGGACGCTAACTGCGAGTGGCTGGCCCGTTGCGTTGCTGCTCTCTGCATTTCTTTTGTCTGCACTGAGCTTGTGGCGCTTGTGCCTCTCAAAACTGCATCCCCCCCCTTGGCCGGCTGTTTCAGCTGGTGCCAGCCAGTTCCAAGAACAGGGGACATATGCATGGAGATCTGCACAAAGACTGTTGCTGCCACCTAGAGGCTGCAGGAGGGTATCGTCATAGCAGGATTGTTTTTGGGATGGGCTGGGGGGGTGGGGAACCAGAGAGAAGGATGATGAAATCCTGGCTATATTTCAGTAATGGCTGGCTGGATGAGATCACTGCCATATCGCACTTACAGCAGGCAAAGAAGCCATTACAGTAGCGGGTCGATGTTCAGGGCTATGAGGTGGGGGGGGGCAGGGGGTGTCATTAGTTAAATGGAGTTCTTTCTATAAATGTAAACATCTATCAAAATAACAAACACATTTCAGCACATTTGCAACAGTATCTTTTTAACTAACGATGGGGTGTTCTCTTCCCAATAGAAAATGTAGTTGCCATGGAGACAAGCATCATAAGGAATCGTTGGTTTTTATTGGAGTGGTTAATGTTTCCACTTAAAAAGAAGAGTACTAAAATCATCTGCCTGTGCGTTTCTGAATGCCAGGGGAGGTTGGGGTATATGTGACACCTCGGGCTGCTTCATCCATATTGGTGCACGCGTCTGTCCGTGCCCGTCAGACTTCTCAAATAAGTGCGCATCACTTTAAATACAATTGTTAAAATGAAAAATGCTTTTGCCAGCAAACCCACTTTTCCGTTGAGAAAAGCATTCATTTTACTAGTCAGAAAAGAAACATTACGTAATTTAAAAAAAAAATAAAAAAAAAAAATATATATATATATATATATATAGCATTTATGCATTGAAGTAAATGAAGCAATAAAACTTTTAATAAGGATCTATTTATTTAGTCATTATTTATCATTGACAAATAACGCTGCCAAACTTTGCCTGCAGGATAGGTAAATACAGCAAAATGGCAAACTAGGGTCCAACAGAAGGTGTTCACTTCAGGCATTGTCATACTGGGACGCATTCGGGTTCCGGTATTTCGGGCAGCACAGCATGTGGGGTCTTTAAGGGTCTTTAAAGGAGACGCTTTATTGAAAGTTACCGAGGTTCCCACATCATTAGCGTGCAAACGGTGTCCTTACTTGTCCGGCTCTGTCGAGAGGAATGTAACCCCCTTTCTATTACCACGACAGCGGCCTAATCCCACATGACAAGCCATTAGCGTGGCCACAATAAACACGAGCGGCACGGATGCGGCGTCCTGCGTCGCCGCAGGAAGCGTTAGGGTTCGGCCAGAATCGAGAGTGACGGGTGGCAGCCCCACCTACAATTCCAATTACTCGAGGGCTAGAGAGGAACAATGGTATTGTCCGCCAGAGGGGCAGCACCGGTGCCCCTGGCCCCCGTGGACACGCTTTTTCACGCCACCAAAGTATTCAGTCGTGCCATTTCTCGGTCGATTGCCTTCCATCACTGGTTTGGACTCTGATAACAGCAGCCCCGGTGCCCAGAGATACATTTATTTTGAGAGAGTTCATTACCAAATTTTTGCATTCTTAACCGAGTCAGTGAAATGTCCAGCCGTATAAATAGGCAAAACATCCAGAGGTTGAGCTGTATAAATCACTTAGGCTACGAGCATTGATTAAACAGCCAATGGGTGTTGGGGTTTCCCTACGTTCTGCCCAGTCACACTATCTTCGACAAATGAAGGGTCTGCATCAGATGGGAACATTGCTCTCCCCTTCTCTGTCTCCTTTCGTGCAATTTTTTTCCACTGCCCCGAGGGAGAGGCTTCTGGTTAGGAAGCGTGGAAACCCTATATGTGGGATACAGGATGGAGATGCGGGGTTGGGAAAGTCAGCCACGGGCGATGCAGCTCTGTGCATTGGGGCAGCCAGCAGCTGCGATGGGGGAAGCAACTGTCACAACTCATCCGCTCAGATCACCCAGCCCCACAGGGTTAGGGCACCTTGTTATAAAATCTCCCCAGTGTCAAAGGGACGGATGGAAATGCTGGACCACCCCCCCACCACCCTGGATTCTGTCCCAGACTCTGCTTACTATCACGCCACACCACGAAGATTCTCCGAGGTGCAAACTCCATGTGAGTGCAATAGAGGCTGCTCACTCTGCTCTTTGAGATTAGCAGGGGCTGTTCATACACAGCCAGGCCCAGCCATGCCCCCTTTTATTACGAGACGACGACGTGGGGAAAATGTGCTTCCTTGATACCAATAACCAACAATTAAAGCAACCATCATTCTCCTCGAGTGTCGTTTCGGGGGAACCAATAGTATTTAGCAGCAGAGAAAAGGCAAAAATCCCTTGTGATCCAAAGGCCAAGAAGTGTGATCGTTGTTGGGGAGGAGACAAAGAGCACATTTTTATTCCTTAAAGCACATCACTGCAATAACTGCTCTCTTACACTCGTTCCTCTTTTATGTGCAGGATATGTTTCCTTTCTCAT
>JAABNX020000121.1:236688-247923 GCA_015163995.2 Mormyrus lacerda | reverse complement strand
TAATCTAGCACGAGAGAATGTAGAGGGCAGAGAATGCAGACAGCTACATTCAAGACGTTCACGGACTAACAGGCCGGCTACTCCGGAGGTGGCTTTCCTTTCGAGCGAGCGCCGTGCTCAGGTTGACTCTGCATACGCAGCCTGCGTCTGCGCTCTGCTGATAAAACAGCCGGTCACTCTGTCCGCATCTCTCGTTTCGTGTTTGCGCTTCCGTCACATTAGTCATCTGTGGAGCTTTTATTCTTTCCATTTAATAACTTTTAAAATCCCCTATAAAATGTCACGAATGTTTGCAGTTTTCCGCATGCGTTAAACACCACAACAGGATTTCTGTATAATAATAAAAAAAGAAAAACTGAAAAATTTAAAATGCATTTAAAAAGGCGACCAGACATTTCGAAATGTATGCATCCATTCTTGAACAAGCAATCGTTTCTTTTTTCCCCTTCACAAATCGATCTTAAGACTTGGAAGAGGATGCTGCACATCACACAGATCTGTATCACAGGAAGGAGAGAGTGAGCATGAGACACACCCAGGGTTCCCAGGTACCTTCCGAACAGCCCATCACAAGGGTGATTTCAAAGGTCAAGGTGGTGAGGGTTAGGACAGGAGTGCAGGTGGTCAGAAGACCAATGAAATTTAAAACGAAAATAACTGTGCACAGGAAAAAAAAAAAACCAAAACAATATACAAAGAAACTTTTTGACACTTCAATATGAATAAATAGAAATATCTGAAGATATCCTTTTTTTGGACAATGGTTTTCCAATGACAAAATTGTCTGTCACTGAAAGAATTGTAGCACATTGAGACACTGATGCAGCCAGATGACTGAGTCATAAAAACTTTAAATAAATCCCAGTCAGTTTATTTATGGCGAAGGGTCAACCATTAAATCAGGGATGTTGACAATGGGACGTTCTCTATAAAAGCTGCTTCCTCCTACTTGGACACAAGTGATTTTGGAAACCCTGATATTTATGCGCGCTGTACGTGTCACATTTAACAAAAGAAAGAAAGAAAAAAAAATTAATGTTGGAATACCAGTTTATTTCGACCAAGTCTAAAACGGCAAAAAAATACAATGCAGATGAAGTCCAGACTTATACAAGCCACTCCCCCCAACCCCAAACCCAGCAGCTGTTTCTAAAGAAAGTGATCACAGCACATCCTGCCTGGTGCCTTAAACAAAGCTGTCAGAAAGTGCAATAGGTCGCTAATTGTACCTTTCTTTGGGTACAGACCCTTAAGCACAGAAAGAGGAAAAAACGGAAAAAATTGAGAGAGAGAGGAAAAAAAAAAACATAAGTAATCAAACAATCATATAGCTCTAGTTCATTCTTTGTTTAATCCCACTCCTGGCTTTTAAACAGGGCAAAATAAAGATATGCAAAGTTCAACCCTCTCCTAGAAGGTTTTGTATGAGCCCATAGGCTTTTAAATCGCATTTATTTCAGTCACCTTTTATTATAAAATCATTCTTAGAGAAGTGGTTGTACAATTACGCCTCGAAACTTGGTGTTAGTTTCGCCTGGAAACATGCCCCGACTGATCAGCAGAGAGACATCCCAAGGCAGTTGTCATGGTGATTAGCATTCCCTACGACTCCATGAGGTCGTCATGTGAGAATATGACTGATCCATCTCCAGAATGTTCCCACATCACAGTAAGACCCCCTTTCTATTCACAGATTTAAAAAAAAAAAATCCTGGGGCAGGGCTGGTTTAAGGGGACAATGAGTTGAGCAAACTGCGAAGGCCATGCTGAAAGTGGGAAATTACAGGATAATGACTTTCTGTGAGGGGAAAAAATAACTGCACCATGCAAATACGTATTGCTGAACACGGGCTTCCCATCACCAGGAATACCCTGGAGGAAGTCAGACACCAGTGTCTTTCTCAGGACCTCCAAAGCCTTACCAAAGCACCCGAACACCCAGACACTTCGTATCCGGCCTGTTTATGTCCGTTTTTGTCAAGGAGAATCCAAGAAAAAGACCTTCCAAGACTACTAGCGTATGTCTGATAGTGGCCGGGTGGTCAATTACCCATTAGCATACTCTGTGGCCACTAATGGATTCTCGAGAAATTCAGCTCTCTCTACCACCGCCGTGAGCAAGTTATAGAAACGTGCAAACTGATGGCACTCAGTCGAAGCACATCTCAACGAATGACAGTATTGCTGAGGCTCCAGCAGGGTATAAAGATCAAATGTTTGTACTGGCCTCAGTGGCGTGACCGGATCAAAATGGCAACCAAGAACGGCCCAAAGACAACTGCTAACTCCATATTTGAACTCTTCTAGTAACTCCTCACCTCGGTATCTTAATAAAATGCCTCCGTTCCACTTTACGGCTGGTCCTGCAGTTTCCTGTGCCGACACAGACATGTGTTTTTGATAAGTAAATATAGATCCGAATTTCAAATAAAAGTAATGGAAAGCAGAAGAGCCGCAGGAGGGAATTCCAGGGTCCTGATGTAAAAGAGCAGAATTAAAAATACCCATTATCCTTGGAAGAGCTCCAGGGTCTCACATCAAGGCAACGTCACCGGCTTCCTGAACGGGCAAAACGTCTCACGTCCTATTATAATTTCACTTTCATGTCGTCTGAGGCTACCCCGAGTGCATCACTGTTTTGGCATATCAAACAAAAGTAGTCTGGGCCTGACTTGATGATTAATGGGTTGTAGTTTCCCTCGACGGGGGTGCAGAGGGCACAAGCTCTGTTTGAAATATAAAAAGGAACGTACAGGTAGCATATGTTGTACAGACGGATTTAAGGCTGAAGCTGTCAGCACTTGGACATCAGACAAATTTGGGCAACGCCGGGCTTTTATCGAGATTAATGCTCAGAGGGGAAAAAAATCTAAAAAATAAATAAATAAATAAAAATCAGCCGGTGCACAGAAGCAAGGATTCCCACAATCAGATGAGCCAGCAAACTCAAAACAAACCAGCAAATTCACATACTGTACACTAGCTACAGCCAACTAACAAAAATAAATAGTGCCGTGCTAAATAAGTCCTCCAGGGTATTTCTGCCTACTGTAAAATCTTGTGATTACCTCACAGTGATTGTTAATACTCCTCAGGGGGAAAAGAAAAAAAAAATAAAAAAAAAAAAAAAACACAAAAAAAAGGGAAAAAAATTTAAAAATAAGTTTTCAAAATAAAGCAGACTGTGCTCCCTTTGTTTTCTGCAGTTCGACAAAAATTTCGAGCTGCAAAGGCAACAAATTATCGGCCCCAAGGAGAAGCTTTTCCACGAGAACCCAAGCGTGCACGGCGGCGGAAACCAAACACGGCCTTGTTTTGACTTCATGTGATCCATGCTTCCAGATGGACCCGAGCCAGGACCTGATGAACGACAGGGGCTAAAGACGACCCCCCTCCCCCCCAGCTCCACAAGCACTTTATGTCGGAGTCCAAGGTGGTCCTGTGCCCCGAAGGCTTCAAACAGACGCGCTGGCCAAGACAAGCATGCTGGCAAGGTGAACTCATGAAAGTTCATGACCACTCATGTCTCGCTAATTCTTATTCGGATGCTACCAAAAAGAGAAAAATGTGAGGAAAAAAAAATTAAAAATGAAAAAAATTGAAACTATGCAATAGGATATTTACTGGCTGCAGTAATGTGGCAGTTCAAAGGCTCTTATTTACATCATGTTAGAAGAGACCAAGAAGGTTAGCGCTTAGATTGATTTCCAACTCCAGCTCGAGCGAGTAACTGAAGAGGCTAAGCAGCAGTCCCAAGCATTAGCCTATCGACTGGGAACACAAGCCGGGACCCACCACTCCAACCCTGCGGTGCTGAGGACAGGAAGACGACACGCCAAACATCCGCTAGCCATAAAGCCAAGAGACACCAGGGTATCCTTCTATCCAAAGAACCTACCTACCGAAATTACGGCTCCAGCAAAAGACAAAGACTTCCTCTGAGTAGAATAGCAGGTCACGACACTAGGCACCCAGTGACTCCGACGATTTATAAGGACAATTTCTCACTTTTTCCTTTTACCGCAGCACCATTAACAGCACTGAATATTTCACCGAGTAGGGCCAAAAAGGGGATTCTGGACAGCCATTCTCAGGAGTGCGTACGGACCATGTGGCATCTAAATAACCTCTGACCCAGAAAAGAAGCTTTCTGCTGGACTGTTGAATAAAACAGATGGCAACGAGCCCAATGGATGGCAAAGGTGGACCCATGTTGCAGGGGTGGGTGGGTCAGACTCACGAGAGGCCGCCCCAAGGGGGCCTGACCAGACCTCCAAAGACGATGACTCATTTCCACACTCATCATGGAGCGATGAAGCAGCTCCGCAGTGGCGGGACGCTCGTGATGGAACGGTTACCCGAATGCCTTTCAGGCCACGGGAAACAGCAGCAAAACTAAGACCCCTTAGTGACCCCTTAGCTATCAAACGATTACATACTGGGCCCATTCAGAGATTTTTGAAGTCTGCAACCTGAGCCGTACCCGTAGACCTTGTCTTACGGCCATATTGATTTTCCATACTGCCTGTTGTTCCCCATATGTTGTACGGGGGGTATCCGTTTCACATGTGCGACAGACGGAGGGGCACGCTGAACACATTAAAAAAACATTCCAGAAGGAAACATTGTTCCAAACTTTATTCTCTGTTCACACACCCATTCACTAAACAATAAAAAGCAAAAAACCCACATAAGCATTTTGGTTATCTGGTGGGATTTTTCTAAATTATGTTCTAACGTTGAAATATTTCCCCAACTGATTAGGCTTTTGTTTTCAATAAATAATGATTTAAACATTTGATATATTTAAATTCAATTTCAAAGCTTTGTTTTTAACTTTGGACAACTTTTTCTTTTAAATACATACAGCCTAATAAAATTAAGAATGGCTCAATTCCACATAACTCTCCAATTTGAAGATCTTAGGAGCCCAAATGTATTGAAAAGAGGACTGGCTGAAGCCTCAATTGTATTATTCAGCTGGAAATAACAGTATGAGAAACAAATTCATTAATGAGCAATCTTAACCGTCAGTATCAATCACACCGCTGTACAATGTTACAATACCAAAAGGAAAAAAAAAAACAAAAAACACACACCAGGCAAAATAAGCATGACACTCATAATATATGGCTTTTTACTTAAGGGGACTGAATTCACCATGTTAAATTGTTAAACACAATAATCATCCATGATTTTACTCAGCCAGACAGCTGTTGCAGTTAAACATCCTTAATGACTCGTGATACATTTCAGATAAGCATATATTAGCATCGACAGAAGGGTCAGAAGAGATTAGAACAGAAGAGCACCCTTCATGTACACCGTCCCTGTGAGCTACAGATGACATCTTCACACATTAATCTGCTTAATGCCATGGAGAATTATATACAAGCTTATGATTAAAAAAGTACTTTTTTGTTTTACCTTATCAGAATGTTGGACATTGGTGCCCCCAATAAAACGGCAGAAAGGAGAATATCATCATTTCAAAAGCCAAGCCAACAAAGTCACAATCTCAGCTGAAATTCGCAGTGGGGGGGTGCTTATTATATGCTAGACATTTTTAAAACAAGGTCAGTAGCACAAACCTCTTCCAAAGAAATCTACTACTCCACACATTAGGCGTGTTCTAAAAAACAACCCAATCTTTTATCCCTACAGGACTTCATGGGCTGACGGGGGCTCAGTGGCCCTGGTAGGCAGGTGCAGGTAAATTTGAGTTCTTATCAGTCTGGACTCCAGAGTTACCTTGGGGTCTTTACTACAACAGGACATTCCTCGCCCACTTACTGACACCTTGCAAGTTCTTAACGTCACATTTGAATTTAAAGCTATATTTTCAGCAAAGCTTTTTGTTAGACGCATACATACTACAAATAACCATTTGAACAGGAACGTGCACATGCGCACAATGTCCGAAATCTCGCCATAACAGTTAAAAAAAACATCCAAACACACAAAGACATTTGGCATTCATGCACATCCCGCAATTCCTGTTAATTCCTTCTAATGACACATGATTTAAATGATAAAATGAACAGATGCTTTCGCTGTCAGTCACTACGCTTCCCTGAATGCATGAAACAGCCAGTGATTTTAGCCCCTTTCTGTAAACCTCAAATAACACAAGCTGAGCATTTTGCATGTTTCAGGTTTGTAAGGCTAAAGTTGTCATTAATTTGTGCTTCAATAGACAGTGGTATAGCAAATAGATTTCTCCCCCTAAGAAATTCTTTTATATAGGTTTCAGTAACTTCAGAAGGAATGACTGTAAATACAGACAAGTATCAACATCAAGTTCTTAAATTATGTAAACATATACAACTTGAGGTCACTGCATTGATCCTCTTCATACAGAACGCATTACTGAAGCATTGCTTTGATGTTTTTCGGAGTCGATTCTTCATTCAGATGTTTTGTGGTGAACCTGAAAATGTTAATTGCTGTTAGCTTTACACATCTTTATGATACAACTCTGGTAAGCACCCTGCCAAACGTAAAGTAAAATGTGCTCTAACGATTACAGATGAAAGGAAAGAGGATTACGTAAGCCACTCAGTTCCGATGAGGAGTAGTATGAGCTTGTAAAATGCTCTGGTCCCAATTCCACAAATAAGCATGTGAACTAACCAGAGGCATTTATGTTAAACCTTTCTAATGTTATTTACGGCTTACATAGACATACAGATTATCCACATATTGCCACAATTCACAGTCCTGTGAAGTAGTCAGAGTGTTATCAGACTTTTCAGTGACCAGAATTATGAAAAGATGATAATGATAAATACAAATGAGAAAACAGCGACAAGAAAATAGCGACAGTCATTGGCGGCAATACCCTGGAGGCATATGAATTGCATGTTCTGTTCTATTTAGATGGAAAGAAGATCCACACACATAACGAAACCTCAGAATTCCCAGGCTGGAAGAGCGGCATCAAGCTTTGCGCAGGCAATGCTCATTCAGGAAGTGCACCCAACCTTGCTTAAAAATCGATAAAACAGCATAAGACGACCTACTTGAGGGCATTCAGGAGACCTTCAACATTGTCAGCTGGCTGGTCCTTCAGAACCTTTATGCACCCTTTCATCTGGAAAAGGGAGGGAGGGGTGCAATATTACGTATAAAGAAAAATTCAACAAATAAATGGAATTGATAGCCAGAAAAGCAGCAATGGGCCTTACGTCAATTTTTGAGGCTTTTACAAAAGCGCCGTCAGGGTGCACATGGTCGTACAGGATGATGACGCCCACCATCACCCGCATGCAGAAAAGCAGCGTGTCCTCGCTGCTGAATCTGCTCGTGTATTCCCTGGGAGGGCAGAGACGACACCATCAGTCTTCGGCATCTGAAGCCGTACCTGCGGGCCCCGCATTAGGTGGCCACGGCATCGATTCCAATTTAGGGGAACTTACGGTGTCTCCAGCATGACCTTACATACGCTGGCCATCGTACTCAAGCAGTCTGTCGTGTTTTCCAGGGGCAACGTTTTGTTCTGCACGCAGAGAGAGATGAATATATGACGCGTTACCTAACATGCACAAGAATATGACAAAACAGTACACTAGCGATACAGCCAATCACGACGGATCATAGCACGCCGCGGGAACGCTGGCCAAAATAGGGGAAGTTATCACTAAAGATTAATTACAGCTTCATTTACCTCAGTCACAAAGTTAGTCGTTGCGGTACTTAAAGTTTTCAGCATTGGTGTGGCTTCAGCATAAAACAAGGACATCCTGTTCGCCATCTCATTGTTGACTTCATTTTCAATGTCCAGCTTAAGAGTTAAAAGAACAAAAAAAAAACAGGAACAGGGAGAATAAGGACTGCTGCTACTTTTAATTACAGTTGCTCTCAGTTAACGGAGTTGGGGGAATTTTTCAAATGATTCACAGGTCCCAAAAAGGGAGGGGGGGTTTGAATCCCGGTGAGAGTGGCAAGCGTACACCCTGCTACTCCAACTCACGTTCATGTTATTCAGCCTATTCCGGCTGATCGTCCGCCGGTAATAGCTGAAGTCGTTTTGGATGGCTGGGTTTCTCATCTGCGAAGACACGACGGGTAACAACAGAACTAGATGAGCCAAATGGAAGCAATCATAAAGTTAATTGTTTTCTGGGCTAATTCACAGGCTTGGGCTCGAACAGAATGACAGATCTCCCATAATGCTCGAAGAGCTCACAGGGTTATGATTTCTCCAAGGAAAAATGACGCCGGACCTTGAGCTCATCGAAGCGAAGTGTGAAGTGAAGGATCTCGGCGAACTGCTTGGCCAGGGCCTGCTCCTTCTCCAGGTGCTGTGTCGGTGTGTACGGGGGACACGTCAGCGACAGCAGCAGGCTCTGCAGGGCCTTCTCTGCAACCCAGCAAGAGAGAAGCAAAATGACTGCTGAGAAGATGTGCAAGCTCTCCAAGCACATCTGGGTAAAGACTGGACAAACTGAACATGATGTCACCATCATCAAGTCCAATAAGTGAGTAAGAGACACAAAACACACACACAGACAAGCAGATTATGCATCTATATTTCTATGGGGACTCTCCATGGACTATCTCCATGGTCTATGGACAATCCCAATTATGTCAATCTTCCGATCCCTACCCAGCCCTAACCTTAACAATAAATAACCAAACAAAATACAGTCAAACCTCGGATTGCGAGTAACTTGGTTTGTGAGTGTTTTGCAAGACAAGCAAAATTTGAAAATAAATTTTAACTTTAAACGAGCGAGGTCGAGGTTCAGTATTTAAACGATACGAGTATCATGTATATGCTATGTTTGCCATGTTTCACATGATCACAACTGAGCCGATGGGTCTCTCTCTCACACAATGTCAGTCAGCGTGCCTCACTCGTATAAACAAAATTTAGTAGAAAAGCACCACCTGAATAAGGGCGTAGCAGTGCAGACGATGAATATGTTTGACGACTATGCGATGCCCACATTTCCGCAAAATCGAAAAGGAGGCAAAAGCGGCTGTCATTGGATAGGTTCCTTCTTAAAGAAGTCGCACAAACAGAAAAAGATTCCACTGAGCCAACAGATAGCAGTGTTCCCTCACACCATCCACGATTCTTTTCAATAGTAAAGTGCAGATTAATTTGTTTTACGCATTTTTACTTTATATTTTGTATTAATTTTTATATGAATATTTTTGGGTTGTAGAACGAATCATCCAAGTTTACATTATTTCTAATGGGAAAATTTGCTTTGATATATGAATGATTTGGATTAAGAGCAAGTTTCCAGAATAAATTATGCTCGCAATCCGAGGTTTTACTGTACTTTTCACATATTTCATTTTTTTGATTGCAGTCACTAATTTTTATGAAACTGAGTTCTCCCTTGTAGGGACACAACTATACATCCCTCAATTCGACCAGACCGGACCGGACCGGACCAGACCAGACAAACGGGCATCCTGACTGAAACATACCCAGTCTGAGAGAGAAACTGTAGAATTTCTTCAGCCGGATAACCAGAGGACATACAGAGCTCCAGGCTCGCTCCTGGAGCAGCGAGTCGGTCGGGTTCTGTATCGCCTGCAGCACAAAGGTAAACATTTAGCTATTTTCGATAGAAAGGAAAACGCAGGCCTGGTGATACACCTACATCTTGAAGAAGCTTTTTATAAATAGGCAAAAGCACAAAACAAATACTCAGAGCAATGCTGTGGGAGGAAACAGTTTAACGCAATTAAAAGCTTAAGGCTGTAGCCAAACTGCATTTTCACCCGCAGGAGGCAGTCATGAGCAGTATTCACGACACACACCCCATAAAACAAAAGCTCCCTTCTTGGAATATTTCCTTCTTCCTGCTGGGGTCAAGTTCACTGTGCTGAAGGCGGGCATAAACCTTTGGGGGCCGCCTACAGTTAAATGGTTCACTTCTGCTCGCCATTCATTCTTAAGTTTCACACGGAGGGTGTTTCTGGTGTCATCCCCTGAACCAATTTACAAGAAGAGTGGAGCGTTTTACAAGACGACAGAAGGCCTGTATAAACCTAAACGAGACCTTGACGTGACCTCTCTACACGCCTCTATTTCCACATTTTTCTGCTTGAGCAGACATTTCCCCCCATAGTTAAGGCTGGCCTCCTTATATCTCACACCCCAGAAAAAAACTGTCAGTACGTTTTAACATAATTCAGCAAGAAAAACTGCAGAAGTAAATACATCTTAAACACACATACACACACTCCCGTGTGTATGGTAATCTTCCCGTGCACAGTAGCTCCAAACACTCATAAAAGTACAGCACCCCTGAAGCTTGTCCTTTTCCTTCATGTGTGCTTCATATGAGCTCTGTCTCACAGCTTCTAAATGCATACACTGTGCCTATTCTCCATACCATACGACAGCTGTTTAGACCTTCCTGTCGAGCTGCTCACTCCACACACGTGTGGATGACCGGCTGGCGTAGAGTTCCGCTTAAAGGTCTGCAAGCTGACGACAGGCTACTAAGAAAAAAAACATACGAGTCGCTTTGCTGGTTCATTGCACGTCCGCCATGCCCTCCAACACAGTTCGTAAGTATACTTGTGGACCTCAGCCATCCCAAAAAGGATTTTTCATCCACATTCCTGTCCATCTGTTCAGTCCGAATGGCAGCTATCCTAGTGGCTGGGGGGGAAACATCTCAGATCAGGTGCCCTCTGACCCTATCAATACCATGGGAGTTTCCACGCAGACGTAGGTCAGGAAGACAAGCACCCTAAGGAGAACGACACACACTGCAGCCCTAGACCGGATGCAACACCAGGTCAGCTCTCATTTAGGAACACTTGGTACATTTCAGGATGGTCTTAAGCTACAAAGGAAGCAATCATAAATTATAAATCTGATCAACAAAACCAGCTATAATTATGTAAAAACCAGCTGCTCTTTTCAAACTGTGTGGCCTCGTACATTTCCCACAGTCTCACTGGCTGTAGGTAAATGCATTTCTACCTGCATGCAGGCGTACTGGCACAAGGTGCGGCATACACACGTTACAACAGTGTCCGTGTGTGCATGCGCCCATCCATGCTCTCTTTTTTATACGAACGCGTGGTGCTTAAGCCTGACGTACCTCCCTTATCTCCTGGCCCGCTCCCTTGTATGCCTGCAGCCCTGACAGGATGTTCTCAGAGTCTTGCAGCACGGCGTTGACCTGGTTCCATATCTCCTTCTCACCCTCTGTTGGCTGTGCATCTGTCACCCAGGGGGTCGAGGACAGACCAAGGTGG
>JAABNX020000121.1:214033-230390 GCA_015163995.2 Mormyrus lacerda | reverse complement strand
TGTAGTTCAGGCTACTGCCAAATTTTCCTAGAAGTATCCAAATACAGATACAGTTGACCCTCCTGTATCACAACAAAAGCTGCAGGCAACACACAAAGGCCAGCAGACACAAAGTTTAGTAACTCACGATTGCATAAAATGTGTACAGTGCAGGTTCGATTGCACTGTACAGTGCAGGTTTGAAGGACACCAAGAGTGTTTATGGCAGACTGTCATGTGATATCTTGCAGTGATCTGTGTATCTTGCATTTCCTTTGCTTCAATTGCCAAGGGGATCAAAGGTACCAAAGAATTTAAGACAGTTTTTACAGATCACGGGATGCCTCCCCTATGACATGGCAGGGTTCACTGTACAATACGTAACTTGTGTTGTCAAATATTAAAAAGGTAAGCCTACTAAACCTTACAGAATCTCAATCTCAAAATCTAGCACAAATGAAAAAGGAAGATACATATGGTTATCAGGCAAAGATTTTTAAAGACTCTTTTTCCTGAATAGACACAAGAGGGCACTGCTGAGATTCCACAAACTGTAGAAAAACAGTAGTCTGAACCGAATCAGAGTCGACGGAGATCACTGACAGCTGAAAGTCCCAGCTCAATTTGAGGCCAGATGGAGATATGCGCAAAATTACACATTCTAAAACTAATTTTGTCTGTGAGGGCTGTTAGTCTACCCTTTTCAGAGGTAGCCTTGTACTCTACACAAGGGCTGTTTCCAGAAGAAAATACAGGAATGTTTATCAGCATCTTCACACAAAATGTACTCTGCAGTCTTCCACCACCAAACAGCAAGTGCCAATGCAATTGTCAAATAAGCTTTACAGTGGTTTTCCATGCTCCATGAGCCTACAGATATAAAAAAAAACATCAAAATGACAAAGACATTAAATGTTTACCCAAGCCCTCAAAGGACTTAAATGATTTTACACATCTCTGCTTTGCACTCAGGATCAGCTCAAGAGAAAAGTTGGTGCCACTGTGCCTCTAATGCAAGCACAAAGGAAAGGGAAATGGAAACAACAGCATTTTGTCTGTGTGTGGTTAAGCTGGCTTAGATGAGTACTGCAGATTCACAACGGCTTCCTGTATTGCATACCAATTAAAACAATGCAAGACTACCTGCTGACAGAAGTCTAAGGCATAAGATGGAAAGACAGGACAACAACCCAGGTTACACTCTTAAGAAGCCTTCTTCCAAATGATTCATGATGACACTGAGCCCTTGCAAATCAGAGGAAAGACTGGTGGAACTGCCATGTGCTGTGCTGTTAAGAGAAATTGCATATACAGCCATTAGTATGATGAGGGCACATTAACCAAAGAAACTTGGAGAAGCCCGGATCCACCAAGGTGCAAGCAAAAAAAAAAAAAAAAAAAAAAAAAAAAAAAAAAAAAAAAATCACCCAACCCTTTCTGGAAAGAGCCACGTAAGCTTGTCCAAAAAGTTACAGCACCAACCTTTCGTAATAACTCATAAATACTTAGAAGTGACAAAAACACTCTGACACGCTAAATGACACGGGGCAAAAACACGCTAAATCAAACCTGATGGGGTTTGATTTAGCGTAAAAAGCAGGGATATGTCATAAACAAACAAGCCACACATATCCCTACTATGGAGGTACACATTTTATTTTGGGAACAAAACATTTTACACGGTTGCAATCTTTTCAATTCCCTTATGATCTCAGCAAAGTTGACACACATTCAACCTACAATTCCTTATTTAAATCAGTGCTTTGCTGAATGAGTTAACTCCTGATAATGACCTGTTAGCTGAACCGGTGGACCCCCTTTAGAAGAATAACATCGCTTTCTTGTATTCCCTTTTGAATTTGCCATTCAAAAAAAATCTCAAATCACATCACACCTGCATGCATAGCTCAAGCTGTAAGGAACCTGATCAGCCAATGGACTTTTGGTCACCACTGAACAACTTTCATCCTGGTCACATGTTGCATGAATGCCAGAAGTGGCATAACAATCTTATCAACCCCATGCCATGTTTTAATAATGTAAATTGTAGAAATACAACAAAATAGCATTACCTTATCTAGTAAACTGGTCCTCTTTTATATCATTCGCTTGCTCCGTCTTACTGCAAGAAAAGAAAAAAAAAAATAATAAAGTTATTCCACTCCAATAGCATTACACACTAGTGCACATTAAATTGTTAATTCAGTCATTACCACATGGAATAATTTATAACCTGGAACGCATCCACCAAAATGTGCTGTTCCTTTGACTTCCTTCCCTCCGGGTTAAACACATTGCTAAATTATTCAATGCCGTGTAAGTGATACCGCTGTCCTTGCCGACAAAAGAAGATGATTAGAAACACGTCCTCTTTAGGCTATGTTGAGCCTACCCACATACCGAATATCAAATGACTGTCGGGGCTACTGAACCGAAGTTAACGGTTACAAAACACAAGTGGTTTTCAAAAGTCACAGGTTGTAATCAATTTTCTAGCGAGATTTCCCACAAACATAAAATGTGTCAGATACCATGATTTACAGTTGTTATCAATAGTGTTGGGTATCTCAAAAGAAACAGAAAGGCTAGATGTGCTGCAGTCTTTCTGCATGTTTTCTGGTTCCAGACTTTTCAAAACGAAATACAGGTTTAAAAAAAAAAAAAAAAAAAACCGTGACAGCCACTGCATTATAGACAAAGGCTGATTATCAAGAAAGTTTTCAAAGCTATATTTGCCGGTACAATGATGCCACCAATCACTAGGCAAGCAAGCCTCAGCTACAGGATTTCAACCCCATTCTGAACTAGACTATGATAAATGAAGGTAATACAGGGACATGCCAGCTCAACTAAACCAAAGACTGATGTGGCTGAACAGACAAGCAGCACAAACTGATCAAGTGTTAACAACAACTTCTGACAAGCAGCAAGACAATCCATATTGGTATTTCTGTTCAAGCAGGGCTACAAGACAACTCATTGTTGCTGCTGCTCAGATGCTCAGACATGTTTTCCAAAGCAATATTCACACCTTCAATTTATGTAACTGGATTTATATTTTCTCTGGTAGGTATCTTCTCAAAACGGCAATTCTCTGTGGAAAGTTTATTATCACTGATACACAAGATAAAATCCTTGACACCAAAGAGCATGATGGGACATGTAATTCTTTAGTGTTTTAATACATAGCATTACAAAAATATTATGATTTCCAACATAATATAAAGCAGTCCTCCACTTCCCCCCCCCCCTTCACTCACAATTTCTAAATGGAGAAGTACCACACTCTACACCAGTACACCAAAGCACACCACAGAACAACAAAGGCGGCAAACGGATTGTGTGGCAACCAGCCTGTAAGAGCACTGCTAGTAGGGCAGCTTCCTTATATGGAATTGTCCCTTTCTATTGGGTGACATTACAGCCAGTCAGACCTCCCACATCACACTACACAAACTGCCTAAAACAGTGGTCAAGAAACTGGATCAAAAGCTTGCCAGTTCAAATCCCAAAGAAAACCACGAGTCCATCAACATAGGATGAGACAAACCTTCATGACGGTGGTACCAACATAATGCGACTGTGACATCAGCATGGTCCACATGCTGAGCAATTGATTTTTTGGAATAAACACAGTTCTTGGTTAATAATCTAGTTTAAGCAAGTCTAGCACTTAAGCAAAACATCCCAGTTTTTGAAACAAAGTATTTTCTGCTGACTAATTGCTAACATATTACCTCTATACACTCAGTGACAAAAAAATAAAAAGTAATGGTCTGATTTGGATGTAATTTGGTATATGTGCAGACCAACGATGGGTATATAAATGCTTCAATTTGCAAGAAGCTGGCGCGTCTAGTCAAACACAAAGGACGTCTCGTAGAGGCATTAGACAGCATTACCAGCACTTGACAGAGTTTGATATGGGTGCCATTGTGGATTTGCATGAGGCCAGGTGGTCGTATAGTGCAATTGCTCAGCATGTGAGGTAGGGCTTGCACATTGAAATATTTATTCTTTCTGCGATATATATTGCGATATTGACATTTAAAGAGGTCCAATTAGAGAAAATTTCTTGAAGCAAAGGTCCGGAAGATCATAATGTCTATTTACTGTGATGTATATTTAAGTAGCCTATTAGTTGTATCAACATAGCATGTAATCAGTACCTAACTGTTAAATCAAGTTAATTCAGTACAATTCATTTTTAGATGTCTGTATACATATGTAACAGTTCTTACCTTGTAAATAGTCTGCTTTTGTATTTAATCGTGTAAATGCACTTTCGATGTAGATTATTCTAGGTTTATAATGGAATAATATAGATTTGCCATAAGATTTCCTGCGCAAGTCTGAAATCATGAGTGGCATGCCAGATGCTGAAAACATACATTTTGTGTTTCACCCGAGTTCATTTATATAACAGATAATACTTTACAGTTGTAAGAGTGGAAAATTTAGAAACATGAAAATCACCAATAAACTATTTCTATTTGTCCAAGATGTTGTATAATACATACTGTATTTGAAAACTTTTCAGCTGTATGATTTAAGGACAGATCAGCCACTCTGTTAGGAACATTACGGCTTTTTGGTTGCGTCGCTGCTGTTATTAACAGTAACGGCACATTAGCGCAGGCAAAGCGCTGCATACGCCGAACTAAGCTTCGCGGTTAAAGGCGTTTGACATTCATTGTGGTGGGAAGCGACGGTTCTAGTATTAAACCAGTACTGAAAAGACTACAAACGCTGCACCGGTTAGAAGCGTCCCATCAGGTTTAAACTCATAATTTTCTGTTTTGGCTATTGGTCCGGGTCCGTATGGGACAGCTTCTGGGTCCAGACCGGAGCGCGGTCCACCTGCTAGTGACCGCTGCTCTATTGGTATAATTAATCATTCTAGAAAGATTGAATTGATTTTGCCCAAATATAATGATAATGACTACTTAATCAGTACTAAACAATGCATGAACATTAAACTAAGGAAGCTTATTGCATATGGGAGTTAACATGAGTGACAAAATATCACTGGGAAAAATGGTTAATGCTGGGATCGAGAATGTTTGTGATTGGTGGTTCGTTCTGTGATCAACATGTTTGTTAGCTGCCGGTGCAAAGCTGTGTGTCGGCCTTTTATCCAGAAACCTTTAAATTAACCTTAATTATATCACAGACTTTTGTGGATTGTTTAAGAATAAGAACAGCGTGACATTTGCTAGTTTAGCAAAAACACCAAAAGTGTTGTCCACATCTCTTAATTTAATTTGCGTTACTTAACATCGCACATTCTGCAAAGTGACTACTGCATGTGTGTACATTGCAATGACGATGCTAAAACAATATATTTTGTGCAGGCCTAATGTGAGGCATGCAAATGTCATAGTCATCCAATTTTGGAATCAATGGGCATGTAAAGGGATCCACACACGTCGGGAAGGTTCAGGGTGCCCAAGACAGACCACACCGAGGGAGGATCGTCATATTGTGCGGCAAGCATTACAGAACCCCATGACATATGCGCCTGCCATCCGGACACAGGTACTGGAATCTCAACACCCAGTGTCATTCCCCCAGTCGACGACTGATATCAGCTGGACTATGGGTTCACCGTCCCATGCGTAGGCCGCCGTTAATACCAGTGCAGAGATGGTTGCGTTTGGAGTGGTGCCATAACAGGGAGGCATGGACTGATGACGAGTGGCGTCCTACCATGTCCAGTGATGAATATCGGTTCTGCATTACTACAGATGACTGTCATATGTGTGCGTATGGCAGTGGCAAGGGCAGAGGACTAATCCTGCCAATGTAGTAGACACACACATCAGCGTTACGTTACTCCTGGCATCATGGTGTGAGGAGCCATAGGGTATAAATTCAGGTCATCTCGGATAGTGATTTGGGGGGACTCTGACAGCACAGCGCTACGTCAGTGACATCCTGCGTCCACATATCTTACCCCGCCTGAGACAGCACCCAGGTACAGTCCTTCAACAAGACAAGGCCCATCCACACACATGTCTATGGACTGCCTGCGTCATGTTGAGGGCCTCCCGTGGCCAGCTAGGTCCCCTGACCTTTCCCCAATCGAACATGCGTGGAAACAGCTCAAACGTCAACTCAGACCCAGTGCCAATCTACAGGACCTTGAGGGCCAGTTACAACAGCTGTCGGCCAAATTGCCGCAGGAGATGATACAATGGCTGTATGACTCCCTTCCTCACCTTAACACTGCAGGTATTCAGGCCCGAGGGCATGCTACAACCTACTGACATGGGACCAGCAGTGGGCTCATACTGCCAACTGTTAGTTTGATCAGATATTATAAATCACTACAACACAGTCACATGACCTTTCACTTTGGGTTTTTGTCACTGAGTATATATTACAAAGCCACACGGTAACTCGCCTACCTAGCTGCTAACAACAAGGGTCACCACAACCGCAGCACTCCCCATGATGAAAGCAGATAGAATAAGGCACAGAGAATAACTAGGTCTCATTTACTCATTTTAATTGTTTGCAACTGCCTCCACCAGCACACTAATTAAATCTTTAACGGAGGGGCAATAAAATTCATCAAAAGGATAATACTGAAGTCCGTACACAAACTACTTCAAGAAGCTGTTAATCTGCGGAGTATGTCACCTGACCAAGTGCACCTGATGTAACAGATTGGTTGACGGTGAGTTTGGGGGGGAGACAGTGAGGGGTGGGGGGAAAGACTGGCCAAGCCAGTTCTGTTTCTGTAAACACAACCACCTTATGAAGAGCTGGTGGTTTCTATGGCAACAAGAGCCCTTCTCATTTAAAATGTAACATTAAGTATGGCAGGGCTGTCAAGCACACTTTTACAAGGGTGAGCCAATTTCTAAATTATTTGCTTTTGCTTAGCTGGTATAGCTATGTTAAACATACTAGACATCTTTGCAGAAAGGCAAACTTTAATTTTAATGCCTCGAGTACAGTTTCAAATGAGGCTGATAGAGACCTTTCCATTGGCCTGTCACTATACCACATGACACTCGGCAAGTGGTATATTAGGGTCATCTTACATATGCAAAATCCGTCAGTTATCTTTAGAGAACTTTCAGAAATGACATCATCAGATCAGAGTAACTCCTGCTTAAAACATGGGATAAGTCACCTCAAGCATAACGAAAGAATGACGCACAGCTTTCATTCACTTGAGGTAGCAAAAAGCTCCAGATAGATGGCGACAGACAAACCTGTGACTGCCAAACAATGGGCCACATTGAAAACCTGTGAATAGCAGCCCATCTAACTAGCCTTTGAGAACGTTCAAATGGCTTTGTGTATTGTCCAGGTCATTTACATTCCAGAACATAGTTATTGTTCAGGGCAGTTCTGTTTTATTTTTTTTTTTGAAGGGGGGGAGGGGCAGCCAGCTGCATGAAGTTGTGGTGTTGAATCCCAGTGTATTCTTATTATAAAAGTGACCCTCATTAGTTTCAATGATTGATACAGATAGCAAATTTTGGTAAACTTTGGTAGTGCCACGCTTCTGGTGCTTTTCCTTTTAAAGAGAGATGGGCTGATCCACATTTTTTCAGTTCCAATCTGATTCCGATACACAACTGCCGATACTGATACACAAGAGCTCTTTTTACTTCAAAATTTTAATAAACATATTATACATTAATATTTTAAAACTATATATGCGGATGGAAAAAATGCATGCCAAAATATCTTTAATTATGTTACTAGAAACATGCATACCATACTGTTCCACCGCGTTTGTACATCTTGATTTAAGCGTTTTTGAGGCATTTGCTGTTAAATCTGAATATCTTCCAAGCAAGAATATGCAAGTGGCGAATGCTTAAAATGCCCCAGTGTTTCTCCCACTGGAAACAGCGTCACTTACACTTCGCTGCGATCGCAACCCCTCATGTATCACAAGCTGTGAGTGTGCAAAACAGCCCAAGCTAGAGACTCAAATCATACATTGCTTTGTCCATATTACTCTCGTTGTCTCGCACAATTGCATGTGCTTTGTTTAGTGAAATTTTCCACTAAATGCTACTCTTACCTCCTAAAACTTTGTTTTTATAAAGACTGCAAATTGCGGTGCTATTAGTTGCAGTTAAAAGCGTAAAATACCTCCAGATCAGCACATACCCTCTTATCTGATGTTGTTATGCTCCCCCTAATGCAAAGGGTATGACGTCACAGCAGGCAAAAGTCACTGCGCTCACACCCACTGAGGGGCAGCGTTAGTGTTTAGCTTGAATGCCGCAAAACACACATCTAAAATGTGAAAGTTGTTGTGCGATTGATTGTAAATATACTATAAAATATACATCTCTCTTTTTAGAGACTACCAAAACCTAAATAAGTATGTATCGGATAGGCCTGTCGCGATAAATGATAAATCAATTAATTGTGCGATAATTAAAATGAGGTTGATAATTATCGGGGCCGGAAAAAAAAATCATTTGCACGCTTCCTTGTTTTCCTTGTGTCTCTCTCTACCAAATGGGAATAATCGGGTCTTTTTAGCAAACCGGCTCATTTGGCTCAGCTCACCAAGAAGTCTCAGCTCTTCTGGCTCCTAAATGGCTCTTTTTAAAAAAACCTGCCTCTTCGTTTAACCTGATGCAGATTCGCGTGACCTGATTTGAGCTTGTTAAAAATAGGACTCCACCATGTGGGCGGGCTTTTTCGGAAGACAACGTGTTCCGGCCAATGTCGTCCTTAATGTTGAGGCAGCTCAAAAACCTGGACAATTCTATAAGCATTAATAAAACGGCTGTTGAACAGGAGCAGGCTCCCATCGTTCCCTAAAAAGAGTCGGCTCAAAGAACCGAACGACATCACTAGTAATGAGGCGTGAACTCTCATGTCAGTGGGCTCTCTGCTCGTCAGCTTCCGCGTTCATGGAAATGCGGCTCGCTCATTTCCAGTCTGTGAAAAATGGCTTTGGTTTATACATGTCGTTTACAGGACTTATGATCAATGACGTACATCGCTTTTGTAAACCCTTCTCCAAAGTACGAACGAGTAAATTAGAGAAGGGCTTTAAGATGTTTGCCTTGTCTTACATCCACAGATATGAAGGGGAGTCTTATTCGTTCAACTTTGTGGCTGGCGTTAGCTATAGCTTACACTAATAGACGTTACTCCCAGACAGTGATAGTGTATGCATGTGGTAACTATGTACTATAAACATCCCCAGTCATTCTAGCGGAGAATTTTTAACGTAGTATGTTCTATATGTGCTTATGTACACATTGTGTTAAGCTGTGCTCGCTATTCTTAGCGTCAAGCAGAAACACGGGAACAGGAGAGGTTGCTGCTTCAGCTCCATAAAGAAGCACGACAAACATCATAGTGTAAAAGTATGGCAGCACTGGTAATTTTCAGAGTTCTAATTAAAGCTGTTCCATATTTAGATGTGTGTTACAAAGGTTCAGATTCCAATCCGAATATCGGATTGGCGCATCTCTACTCCTAAGATACCAAAGCATTGTACCCTGTTGTCTGACTTAGGATCCAAGATCACCACTCATTCCCTGGGCATCTAGTAAAACTCCAAAGCAAAGTTTAAACGCAAGAACTTCTTAATACAAGAAATATAGATATAATTTCTAGTACAGCATACAAAAACTCAACATTGCTGAATACTTTAAAACCATTATAACGCTCATCAGGTGCAGCAGGGGATTTAGACTCACAAATTACAATCCAGAATTCAACTTAATTTCAACCATCAGAATTGTGATTTTACTCTTAGACATAATCTATGCTCATGTGCACCATAAGTATACCAGCAAGCATTTTATAATGCAAGCCCCAAGTGTGTTGCATAACCCCATTTTCTCCATTCCTGTAGATGGCATGAGGAAGACAAGTTCACATATGCAAAATTGCCTGGACTCACTGCTCATTCATAATTGCATAGCCAGACACCTCCAGCCTATTACTGCATAGTTTCATCAAATTTGTTGATACCACAATCATATGCCTAATCACCTACGACAATAAAATGACCTACAGTGAGGATGGTAGGGTCACCATGGGACTGCAGTCTACTGCAATGCATGAATGGTTCAAAAAGTGGCAAGTCTGGCTATATTTAGGCTAACATTGTTGATATGTAATGATGCTTTTAATTTTGCAGGTGGGAGACTCTTGTCCACTCAGATGTACTGTATGATACACAACACTCCTACAATATACTTGTGGTGGATATGGATTTAAGTCGATTTTATATTTGAGGTTTTAAAGTCTCCCCTTGGGATACAGACCTTGCAGCTATGAGGCGCACTCTACAATGGAGTGAACAAGTTAAATATTAACCACAAACTACTGCAGAAGCAGTCATCTTCATTTGGGCCACAGGGTCCACTTAGAGGGCAGGCAAAACGGAAGGACAAAAGAAAGCAAAACCAAAACAATCCCATGAGAATCCTTAAAAAAAAAAAAAAAAAAAAAAAAAAAAAACACACAGATGCACAGTATCAGATAATATAAACAGTATAGGCTCTGTACCCCTGCAAACCCTGCATTGGACAAGTGGGTATAGAAAATGGATGGATGGATATTGGTACAGATTGATATCTGCAAAAAAAGAAAAATCAAGACATTAGCATTGGCTCGAAGTGTCAGAATTGGCCAATATTTAACCTTTATCACAGTAGAAAAAGTTAGGAATCATGTCACTCATTCACCACTTAGAAAAAATCTCAAAGTACCAGCCTACAACATGTTTTTAATTAATTATTAAATTTGGTTAATTTCCCACAGAATAAAAAACAATGTCACGTCATTCTGCTAATCTACACCGGCAGTTTTATGACGGACAACCCCCACCATCAACGCAGCAAGTGGCTCAGAATTTATCTAGTCATTGGTATCAATGACATTAGACACAAATATAATGTTATCGTTGAGTCAATATTAAGAATTATTCAAGGAGAAAAAAAAAATCTAAAGGAAAAAGGTAACAGAACAAAACAGCTTTTTAAAAATTATTTTGCAAAATTGTGTTAATTGAAATTGTTGTAGATGTGACCGATTCATTCTTTGTTTGTAGTTTTTGCATGAGCTCTTCATATGCTCTCCAGACCAATCATATCATTTTCATCCTTGTGGTTGTACTCACTCAGACAGTGTAGAACATTTATGAGAAACTTAACATAATTAGTAAGGTAAAACAGTGAAGAACTGGTCACCAAAACATTTGCCTGTATAGAAATATTCTGTATTCCACAAAGACGATGTTGAGAAAAAGTAACCGCTTTGTGTGGGCACCATTCTTGACATAAGTTGACCGTCAGTCAAATTAGACAGAATCAATTGATAAATGTATAGCCAAATATAACTTGTTTAACTCCTTTTATGTTTTAGAAATATTATAGTATTTATGATAAAGATTTCATGTCAAAGTAATTTTTTCCTAGTATGGTTGAATCACCCTAGTTTCATGGTTACTTTTAATGTTTTAATGTCCTTTTGCAAGCGGTATCTCATTTTCTATGGAAATAAACCAAGTAATCTATAAGCTAGATAAGTGTTGTTAGGTTTATGTTGTTAAAAATAAATAGGCATTCGCCGTAACTGCTGAAGGCAATATTGTATGCTACTGCACCTTGAGCTATCCATTCAGTTTGATGTGTTTCATTTTAATTTATTCAAGCTACTTGTAAAAAATGTTTTACGTTATCCGTTAGCAGTGACAACAATTATTTCACAAGGAAAAAAATGAATATTTTGATCCATACACAAAATGCTCCTTGTGGGTTGTGGGGTTAATCAAATTATTTTTAAAATTTATCACAGGAGAAATTCAACTAATAATACTACCTGAAATGCCCGTCCCTGTTATCGGCATTGGTCAAAGATTCCACATTATTGCACCAACTTTTAAATCACCTGATTTTCACAGTCAACATGAGAATTGGGAATTCCGTAACTTCTCTGACTAAAACATTACTTGAAGTTGTCATTTCTAAACAAAGAAACACGTTCACATCAGAGGAAAAGAACAGGCCAATAAAAATTATACTGAAGATGTACTACCCTGAGTTGACCAGCATAAACATCTGAACAAGGCAGCCCATTTTAATCTTAGTGAAATAAGACTAACAGATGAGAAGTACAGCAAAGGGCTTGGTGCACCTTTGATGAGAAATATCACACATACGGATATGAGGTAGGATCTTAACAGAAACACCACCCAAAAGCCAATCTGAATGTCCATCTGAAGCCCATTAGCAGAGCCTGGCACACTGATAGCATATACTAGTGCAGTGTTTCCCCAACCCAGTCCTCGGGGAACACTAAACAGTCCACGTTTTTGCTTCTACTAGCAGACTGATTAGCTCCAGTGTGTCCAGTCAATACCTACAAATTGAACCCAGGACGCACAACACATCAAGGTCCTCTCTAAAGTAGGGGGCGGGCAGCTGTCACTACAAATCAAAGAATTTATACACATTCAGTTATTCAAAACAAGTGCAGAATATAAACTGATGCTTTTCCCCAAAAGAACTATTTTTCTATGAAATAATTACCATCTAATTCTAACCATGCAATAAAGAATCTTTTTACAAGAGCAGCCTGTGCAAAAAGGCCTGTGTGGACATTGTCCGATTGCATCACGCTTACTGGTAGTAATTTCACAGAGAATGAAAGAAGGAAAAAAAAAAAAAAAACACCTAATGCGGTTTTTACAGAGACAAAACAAAGCTGCTGTTAGCCACATATTTTGTTTTCTTTATTCAAAGAATTACTCCTGAAAGAAGGCCTGAGCTAAACCCTCCACTTACAGGACACCGGTTTGAAACAATTTATATTTTAGAGAAGCACAGGCCATTGCAAATCACACTGGCTCTGAAGCACGTTACTTCACAGCTCAAATATGCACGACATACGAAAGAGCAATGCCGTGTGGCTCAAGTGTGCCACTCTGGGGAAATGCAATGGTTGTGAAAAAGAGCACAAGTTCAGGGGCAGGCCACGAGCAAGGACGACCCCGGCATGGTGACCAAAATGCAACCTCATTGTTAACACGGAGTACCAATAACACACAGGCTGTTTAATATGCATCCCTCCATAAAAGCATTATGGGTTACCTAAATGTTCTATTTGGTTAACGTGCATTCAATTCATGCACTATGCTAAACTCACAGCCAAACAGTGACACAACAAGGCCTCACTAGAGGGATGCTGAAAATTACATTTGACAGTGTTAAAAGCAGAATCCCTTCCACATTTCATGAAACAAGACAGTAACTGCATCCAAATAAACATACATATAGGTGGAGTTTGTCCCTAACATGGCCAAACCCCTAAATACTTTCCACCATCACTGGCCTGCCATTACACCAACCCACTCTCCCCAAAAACACCCGCTGGGACTTATTACTATCCCCAGTCATGACCACAAACAATTTTACCTCCTAGGGAAAAAGACCCCCTACAAATGTTATGAAGCTGGAGGTGGGAGTCAAAGTGGGGGCAGGCATGCAGTAAAAAAAAAAATTAAAAATCTACATGCAGAATACTTGAATATGTAAGTGCTGGTATTCAGTGAAGGGCTTCTGTCCTCATGCTCGGGCCCGCAGTCGGTGCCCGCGCTCCTGGTCGAAAGACTCCGCCCACATTCCACAATGGGCCTCAATAGTGCTTCTGTTCTGGGGACTCAAGGCCTCAGAAACACGCCAGCACAAAGGGGCCATGTGTGACTGTGCGAGTACGCATGCATATTGTTCAAAAAGACTGTAAAACCAGGCCTGTGTCAATTCCACTATACCATGACCATTCTGGAGTTTCTAAGAAGACATGAGGAACGGGAGCCCATTTTCAGCTTAATCACACTAAATAAAATAAAATGTCTCAAAGGCAGACTGTACTGTGTTATTCAACTGCCAAAGCAGGCTCAGGGGAACAGAAATTAATAATGGGTTGTTGACTGGAAATCATATATGAGGGAACAAAGGCCTACACTGTTAATTTCCATAACTACTGCACTGAAAAAGAACTGAGATGTTTTCATAGAGAGATTACTTTCACAACCATTTTGATAGCACCTTAAAAGAAGAACTGAGCTACTTTTCACAGGATGACCTGGTGTTCTCTTTAAAGAAAGAGAGAAAAAAGGAAAAAGAAAAAGAAAAAAAAGAGGACTGTTCACATAGAAATGGGCTCTGTTTCACAGGCGTGGGTGCACAAGACCCATGGTCGCACGGAGGATGACAGACGCACAAATGCCAGTGGGAACCCTTTTCAAACAAACAATCTCACACCCAAGGCTGTGATTCCGATGAAGGCATTAATGCCATCAGATGAAGAACCCTGCCTCCAGAGAGATTCACTGCTTAATGCTTGTACAGATATTAGAATTACAATAACTTCAAAGAAAACTTCAGTGAATGCGTGAAATCTGGAAATCACCCAAAGCTTTATAAATTACCACTACATAAAATTCTGAAATGCTCGAGGTATTTCAATACAAAATATAAAAGTATTTTATAACATCATGTAATTCAAATAATAATACATTAACAAATACCCACTGTACAAAACTCATTTCCTACTCTATTAGCTAGAGATGCACCAATCCATTATTCAAATAGGTAACGGCGCCAATCCAGACCTATTTGATGGATCAGGCATCAGCCATATGTGACAGATCAAAAGACAGATTTAACATGAAATGGGAGCTATTTGTACAATATCACAACAGCTTTTTCATATTTTAGTTGTGTTTTTGCGACATTCAATCTGAACACTACTGCTGCCACTCAGTTTTTTTGGTAGACACGAGTGCTATGAATAAAGCAATGCATGATTAGCTTGGGCTGTTTTGCACTTGCTACAGATTGTGATACACGAGAGGCTGCGATCGCAGCAAAGTGTAAGTGACACTGTTGCCAACGGGAGAAACATTTTGGGAAATTTTAAGCATTCATCTCTTATGTATAGTCTCCTAAAATACATTCAAAATTGAACCGAAAGCTGCCTCAAAAACGCTTAAATCAAGATGTACACACGAGGTGGAACAGTATGATATGCATGTTTCTAGTAAGCCAATTAAAGACTTTTTGGCATACATTTCCTCATCTGTATTTACCAGTTTAAAAATATTCATAATGTAAAACTGATTTTTATTATAAGATCTTAATGTAAAAAGAGCTATTGTATCGGATCGGAACTGAAAAATGTCGATGGGCACATCCCTACTATTGACCCTGACATTTCAACACAAAAGATTTGCAGAGGCCAAAGACAGAAAAAAATGAACCATAAAACAGGAAGCTCGCCGAAATATCTACAGGCAGAAAGAAAAACAGGAGAAGTATGGTATTATAGAGGAGCAAGGCCGCCCATTATCTTTGGAAAATGTGCCTCATCTAATTTCCGTTTTTACCTCTACTAATAAATAAATAATAAATTAATTAATAAACTTGTATGAATCTTGACTCAAGGGAAGCCAATAACGCTGCAAGTTCAGATCTGATTATGGATGCCTTCCAGTTCAGGACAAGCTCAGATGTTGCTTAAAGCAAAACCTTCCGAAATGAAAGTTATTTCCGCCTGAACAGGTAAAACTATTCGAGAAACAAACACCAAAAGGTGTCACCACACACCAGATATAAAAAACAAATCAGGAATTGCCCCCGAGACTACAATGAAAAGCTCTCTGGGGATTAGAACATCATCCAGATGGCTCTGGTTGGCGGCCGCAGCAAACACCATCAAGCACCGGGGTCGGCTTTAGCCATCTGAGCTGTAAGGGCTCTCATCTGTCCCAGTTATCAGCTTGACTGGCAGGCCTGCAGTTCTCCCACCAAATAACTTCACAATTACAGTTCTGTTCAGTGCAACCGATGGCAGAAAGCATTAGACAAACCCAGAACCACTCTACATATCAGGCAAAAATTCTGCTGAGAATATTCTGAGCCCATAACTAATACCATCTTTCCATATAACAGACAGCACCCATATCTACTCAATCCCATTCACCTAACCAGTTTCAACACATCACAGCTACCACCTTTAAATCTTTGGTAGTGGTGTGGCTCAGTTTTAAAAACTCGATGGGAAATTCAGTTCCCTAAAGAATCTATCCCAGCTATAAAAAGCGGCAGATTCAATAATCATCACTCTGATGAACTAATGCCTTAATGAGCCAGACTACAGCAAGGCAGTTCTGGATGTGAAACTGATGCATGCTACTATACTATGATGCTACAACCAAATAATATGCTGCAGAAACATCTCTTTCATTTACTTGCCTAGGTTAAAAGCCATTTTCATATCACGTGCCATTAAAGTTGGGCTCCAGGCTGACTGTGACCCTGTACTGGATAAGGAGCTATGGAAGAGGAATGAATGAATGAATGAATGAATG